>JAODUG010000024.1:3069528-3091159 GCA_027564795.1 Aphredoderus sayanus | reverse complement strand
TTTACACAATTGTACATGCAGGCATAATGTAAATAATTACTTTAATTGGTATACAACGATGTGCCTTGTGGTGGCCTATAGAAATCTTGCATTCATGCATGAAGCTAACCTCTGGTCAGTAGTTTGAATTTGATTCAGAAATGTGGGAGCCTCTTGAACCCTATTATAAAACACATTGGGTTTTTCAATTAGGATTCCAGGAGAAAAACCCAATTCTTGTTTTTCTCAAATTACACGCCACGGCATAAACATAGCAATATTTAAAAAGAAAAAACAATTTCTCATTGTTTACAGTACGTGATCATTTTTTTGAACAGCAGGCATTTTTTTTTTTTTTTTTCATAATATACATAACACAGTGCAAGGAATAGTATTGGTGTGATAGGTGGAAAACATGTAAAATGTGTACTGTAGTTCATAAGCTTTTCGTGTTTTGGAAAAATGTATTATTACTTCAATAATTAAGCTACTCCACCAAGTATGATACTAATTTCTTTGATATTTGGGGTCATTTCAGTAGTTCTTGGGGTCTAACATTTTTGCATAGAGGATACCCATGGCTGTATCTGTTCATACACTGGTATATATCTGGGTTCTATAGCTTCTACACTTTTCTCACTGTTGTTCATAATGCATTTCATTCTAGAGTGTCTTCTAGGCTAGTAGTAATCATTAATTATCCATCCATCCATCAATCCTCAACCACTTCTCCGGAGTCGGGTCGCGGGGTTAGCGGCTCCAGCAGGGGACCCAAAACGTCCCTTTCCCTAGCCACATTAACCAGCTCTGACTGGGGGATCCCGAGGCATTCCCAGGCTAGGAAACCCATTTTGGCAGCTTGTACTCGCGATCTTGTTCTTTCAGTCATGACCCAGCCTTCATGACCATAGGTGAGGGTAGGAACAAAAATGACCCGGTTGATTGAGAGCTTTGCCTTCCGACTCAGCTCTCTTTTTGTTCCAAACCCTATCATATTAATTAGTGCCATATTAATGCCCTCTACTCCTTTGGATTTACTCTGGCTCACATTTGATGTTTCAAGTGACACTTCTCTCTAGCACGTTTTACACAGTGTGTCCATTCCATCTAACTGTTCTGTCGAAATTGTACAGCGGAATGGGTGTCATTGTTGATCCACCTCTTGTGACAGTTTCTTGAGCCTGCTTCCATAATCAACATGTTGCATAAATGCTGCTTAAAAAGAGCTACTATGTCTTGGTAATCTCACTCACCTCTCTCTAACTCGTTGCTTCTCTTGACACATCCTTTCATGTACATCATAATGGTAGCCTAAAACCCTTACAATAAAATAAATGCTACATGCTAATAGCCTATACGGCATAATTCACCTTTAAGCACAGGCAGTGAATGTTGATAAATTATGCAAACAGTTATGTGAGCTGGCATTTACAAGTAGGCTTAATATGTAATTAAATCAGTCTAATCAGAAATTTCACAATTCATGATGCATCTCATAATAGCATTATTTCTGTGTTCACAATAATCCTTCAAAAGGCATATGTGGTAACTTACACTAATGGTATAGATGTCATTAGTGTAACACTGCAATGGGCTACAATGCGTATTACATGCAGTAGTAAGCTATATTGTACATATATTATCCTAGATGGATATGCATAGTTATTTATGCTCACTAGGACTTTATTGTAAATTTAACATAATTTGGCTAGGGGATGACTACAAAGACCACTAATACTGCATTTGTTTTATAATTTGTGTACTGTTGTAAAGCTACTGAGCTAGCAAATTAAGGCATAGATTGCTTCCAATCAAAAATGTTCATTTATGTTCCATGTGAATCGGTGCTGTGATGGTGTGGCATCTGGCTGGTTGAGTAATGTGGTGGTCAGCCTCTCTGCTATTTCAGTAAGCTAACAACTACTGGTATCATTGGTAACATTTACATTTCTGAGCTTTTTAATGATATTCACTGCCACTCCCAGCTGCATCAGTTTCACATCAGTTTCACACGGCTGCAGTTCCTGGTGCTAGATGACAGAAGGCAGCATGGACCAAAACAGTAACTTTGCTAGTCTCAAAACATGCTACTGCACTTCTAGTCAGGGCATGGCAGTACTCTCTGGTAGTGATATTCCTTGCTGCCATTCTGTTGAAAAGATTATTTAATCTCCTGTACATCATTGTAAATAGGTAAGGATAAGACCAGGTGATCTCTAGTCTATATCAACTCCAGATGCACTGTACAGTGGAGCGCATAATGAGCAGCTAGTGAGCGACCGGGCAGTTGTCTGCAGTGTGGAGTGCATGTCGTGAGCAGCATATTGGCTATGCAAGCTGCAGGACATGCACATTAAATACAACAAGGCAAATGAAAAAGTTACATCTGGCAGAGTTTGTTTCAGACCAATCTGCTGCTTAATAGTCGTCATTAATTTCTTTTACTATTTCCTGTTTAGTCATGCAGGAAAAGACTGAAGACCAAGTTGGCATTTGTCATACAGTATTCCAATCTTAATGTGTGTTTCTTTTATTTAAATATGTATGCTATTCTTTTACATTTCTTTAGATGAACTAGGCTATAATATATGTTCTGGGGGCATTATACTGCAACCAACCCCTTTAAACACAACATTTCTCTTCTCAAGTCTTTATCATCAGAAGACCTGATAATGTTTTTGTATTCACATGTAACTTGTGACATGTTAAACAATGTTATAACATATGAAAACGCTTAGAGAGGACAATGAGAGACATTGAAGAAATGTGCAGATACCATCCCAGACCTAGCCACCAGCATGCACACAGGAATTTCTGTGGGCCTAGTCCGATCAGTGGATAGTATCCAACACTCAACACATAGACAAAACTAATAACCTATTTTCAGTGGAGGAAACTGTCAAGGAGAACACGTGGTACAACGTGGGCAGGCTATGGACGCAAAACGTTTACTCTCGTCCACCCTGACTCAAGACCTTCCTCTGACTGATGGCCTGTCTGTCTGCAGGTCTATTGTTTATAACCCTAATTTTGAAGTTTGCTCATACAGGCACATCTTGTTTGCCCATATTTATATGGACCATGCTAACACACGTACCCCCTCCAGGTCATTCATTATTCTGCCCCTTAGTTTCCCTGTGAAACAGTGACATGTTTCCATTGTGTCTCTCTCTTCTATCTCTTCGTACCTTCATCTCTGTGCCTTCTACTCTTCCACTATTTATGCAACATAGTCACCTTGTGTATCTTCCATTAGCAGAGGACGGAAGCACTCTCTCCCTAGCATCAGTATTTTTACAGGCACTCATTTGTCTGCATTATTTTTAAATTCCATGTTGCCACAACTAAGTGTTGCCATTGAGTGTTGCCACAACTAAGTGTTTGTTTTGTGTGTGTATGTGTGTGTGTGTTTTGTTCAATCATGCTACAGTGGGAACTTCTTTGGGGACAGGAAGAGGGATTTGGGGGGGTGGACACAGAATATTGGCTCAACATGGGTTGCACTCTAAGTCCTGCTTCCCTCATTTTCAGTTAATGGACAAGAACATGGTCTATGGTTGTTGCTCTAATTTCATAAGATATTTTCACTTTTTGTCTTCCTGTTCCTCTTCTTCCTCCTCTTCCTTTTTCTTGCCCTCCTTGTCCTCTTCCTCATCATAAACATGTAAGCTCACAGACACAATGTCCCTGATCCATAGTTACTCATGAATGACATTGTTTGCTGATTCATTTATCATTAACTAACAAGGCATACATGCACCAGATATAAATATCCTTTTATCCAGATCTTTCCAATAAGAGACAAGCAGGCAATAGGACATTTGTGCATTGGTATCTTCTCTCATAGGCATCATGGGGAACTTAGTCTGTCCTGCATCTGAGTTGCAGCATTTGGCCTCTATAGCGCAGGACTTCTATCCTCTTCCAGACTACAACCCCAACCCTCTTTTGTACAACATGTTCTCTGCCAACGCCTCTCAACATCTGAGCGACCACTACAGAGATGTGCCCTTCACAACAAGTAGACTTCACCAAGAGCCTGAGAACTACTTTTGGCAGGGAGGGGAACGTCAACATGGGTGGAGTGGGGGTGGTGGCCCTGTCGCTGGCTTTGCTGTTTGACACTCTGGCCAGACAGGTGAAGGGCCAGTTTGTGCCAGAATTGGGACCCATCCCTGGGTTGTTTTGGAAAGTGGAGGGTGGCAAATACCACCCATATGTCCTTTTGGTGAGTGAATATCTGAGACTTGTCTCTCACATAGCCAACAACCCAACAAGGATGAGGGAGGAGACAGAGGGCTGCTACAGAAAAATGCTAGAGATTAAGAAAACCTTTGATCAAGTGAGAAATACTGAAGTTGTTATGTTTGATGTCAATTATTTGAATTTAGTATGGACAAATTATTTTCAACTGGGTCTTCGCTACCACCTTATTCAGCTCACCAACTCCAGTAGGGTTGGTGAAATTGATGTGGCTGTCTATGTTAAAACCATACATATGGTCCGGAAAAGACGCCAGTATATAGTAGATCCTAACCTTATTCCATCTTTCAACTGTGATGTGGAGACTGCCAGCAAACTGTTCCTGCAAGAGGTGGAGAAATATGAGAATAGCAAGTCGGAGATGGAACATTGTCAACTTACAGATTCAAATATTGTACCTGTTATTCGTCGTATTGCTCTTTTTATGATAAGCAATGCAATGTTTTACCTACATTTGAGCCAGTTTGATAACCTGTTGACTCAAAACGAAGGTTTTAACCTGAAGGCCAATGCTCTTGTTCCATTTTAGTGAAAAGTTTGGTTTTCATTTGGCACTAAAATGTGTCCTTCTTTCTTGAATATGTTTTCAATAAAACATATAGTCTTAAAATATAAACAGATTTTTGTTTTTATATTTTCCTGTCTTGCAATTGTGGTGAGGTGTGTGTTTGTATGTCTGACTATTAAACTAAGTACTGTTGTGCTAGTCTGTTTGCATAATTGTAAAAGCTGAACACATTACATCATCTAAATGATTCCCTTCTTAACTTTTACTGACAATTTTTTGACCCCAAAACCTCCTCAGATCAGCTACATGTACCCCTTAAATAGACCTGGTGTGTATTTCTCATTCTTTTGACACCTTTCATGTCATGCCATTATTTGAAGTCCTGGGCCTGTAATCACCTGGCGATACAACACGGCTAGGATGAACAAACGGTTACTTACTTACTAATAAATTAGACATTGGAGAAATGCAATCTGCAGATCAAAATTAACAATACCAGTATGAATAGCTGAGGTACCAAAAAGGCCCTCTAACTTTACTTTTCCATAAAACAATAAATGGTTTACTGTCACACTACGGTGCATGCAACCTGCTCTAGGCTAAAAACAACATGCTGCCCTCTCTTTGTAACATAGGCTACAATACCAGCAGTAGCAAAGCCAGTGTTACAAATCTACTGGGGTTCATATTAACTGCCACACCTGGTGAGAACCACTGTATCCTCTGCTTAACCCTGCATCCACACCACCAGCGATTATGAAGCTTGTTGTTATTATGTCACTTTGCATACTCAAAATATGTGGTTTTCTTTTATTAAGTGAATGACACCTTGAATTAAATATGATTATAAGCATAAAAGAAAAAAAAATGCAAATGAATGCTGTAGATACTCAAAGCAGCCTGTATATTTAATTGTCTTAATTGTCTTTACTCGGTTCTAACCGAGCAGTGTTGTAATGTGCAATTTTGTACTTTCTGTCAACAGGGCATCAACATAGTGGAGCCCAGTAATGCAGAATCTTCTCCACCCAGTCCAGCCATGTACCAGCTGGACATTGTCCTGAAGAAAGGGTCCAACCTGGCTATCCGAGACAGGACCGGTAGGGGCTCAGTTCATTTGTATGACTTTCTGCCAGTGACCTGCTTTCCTTTGTGGCAGATTTCTGGACCTAATTTCAATGACTAAATATTTATGTCTTTATTTGTGTATTGTCCTCATTTTCAGATTGTGGGGCAGATAGCGACATAAATGTAAATATTATTGTATCACCACAAAATATTGACATAGCTGTAGCAAAACAGTAATATTATGACACGTCAACCAACAAATTAGACCTGCCCTGGCCTAAACTGTAAATTCAACTGATTGATATGGTTGTAGCATTAAACAACATTCTCTGTTGATGTGTATGCGCTGTTCCTTGCTTTTTGTTTTATGTACAGAGCTATACTGTAATATAATACAATAATACTGTAATAGTATGTTCAGACTCTATCTTAATCTTATCTTGATTTTATTTTTTAATTGGTATTGTATGCATTTTTTCTCTCTGCACACCACCATCATTACCCTTCCTATCCTACACACACATTTATTCTTGTTACACGTATAGTGTAAATGATCCTACCTACGAATTTTGGGTTATGGAAATTTTGGAAAAATTTATGAGAATTTCTATTTTTCATATTTCATATTTCATAATTAATAATTATATGGATAATAGGGGCACCACTAATCATTCTGCATCCTGTAGTTTATGAGTTTATGAATTCTTTACGATAATAGGGACCCTAGTTGCTGTTACACATAAACAATTAGTAAACACTGCTTATTATAAAATCATAGATTTATTAAAGCATTCCAAAGTGGTTCATCTTTTTGACTATATTATTATTAAATAAATATGAGTAGGCTAGAACTGCTATAAAGACCCTATCTGAAGTGAACAAAATATTGTTTCTGATCCCACAGAAATGTTTAGATAAGATCTGGTGACATGTGGTGGGGGCATCCAGACAGAGCACAATGCATTGTCTCCACAAAATCATTTCAGTCACAGACAGGAGAGATCAGCAACGCCTGGTGGTGTGTTCCTGCTTTCTTTTTCTTGGGCGAGGTATTAAGGGTGTGGGGGATATGCTGTAATGTCAAAGTATGATTTTCACGTACCTACAAACTGTGTCCGTGCAGACCTATGTTCATTGATTGTGCATGTGCGACACTAAACAGCACTAACAGCACTTATTAGGTTTCAAATACAGGTGCATGTGTTGAGCTCTTGCGCTGAGATGCGTAAGCAAGAGGAGAAGGTAAAGTATACTTTGAAAAGCGTGAGTGCTCGTAGTGTGTTTGGTAGTGTACTTTGGGCTTAGTAGTATGCTATACAGTACTGATTTGCTTTCACTACTGTATGTACCTTATCCCATATAATTTGGTAGCTACTAGTGTCTGGTCTGAAACATTTAAACATGAAAGTGGGCTAAATATAATATTATTATATGATTTGTGTGCATGTGTGTGTGTTGGTGTGTTGAGCCCTGCTATAATATTACAGTCTGGTTTGCTTTGGCTACTGTATATCTACACAAGGAGAATACTAAATGCTACAAAAATAACAGTGTATGTGTGCGCATTTGTGAGCTGTCTGTACATATACTGTCTGTACATACACTATAATTATGTGTGTTTACAGTGCATTTACGGTGTGCACACTCTACAGTACAGTACATTTATATCTACATGTGTACAGTTTGCCATTCATGATACATTAATGCATGTATTTCTCTCCACACTTCTAACCTTGTGATTTCGAATTTCTCATCATAGCAAATGTCTTATCTGATCAAACAGAATAATACAAATAGAATAGAGAGCTAATACTCAACTTGTACAGTCGTTTAGCTTGTACAACTTTTACAAAAAACTATTTAATTTAGCCTACAGTCTTTGATGAACATGTTCACATGTAATAACGGATCATTATGCAAATGAGACAGACATAATGTGCAGTGCTAGATCCTATTTGGCCTGTATTAATACAGGCTGATGCATCTACTGTAGACCTTGCATGGGTCTGGAGGCGTAGTATAAAATATAGCCTATTTTTAAAGAATATCTTCCTTTGTTTTTCTATAATCATTATTTTTTCATATTATTTTTAGCATTTATAGTAAATTATAGCCAATATAAATATTATATAAGATGGTCTCTGATAATTTGCTGTTGTTAACCTTATGCACTGTTAAACCTAGAAAGTAAATGTATGTATCCCTTGTTCTCTATCCATCCATATACAGTATATTGTTACTTAAATGTGAGAATTTCTTTCCCTAGACCAGCATTGCTCATGCAAAACATCATATTGTTGCCAATTTCATTTTGATGGTAAGCTGTTTAACATTGTGGATTTGTGAGAAGTGTATAAACTTTTAACGATTCTATAAGTGGGAACGCTCTCTGAACTTTAGATTGTATGACTTTCTACTTTAAATCAATAAATTGTATTGATTGTATAGTATTTTGGAAATACGAAAGCAATACCGCAGCCAGCTGTCAGTCCTGCTAGTGCACACACACATTCACACACATGCACACGCATGCACACACACACACACACATAATGCCTAAGTATGTGGGCGAAGTAGCTTCACCCTGGCAGCTGGAGCATGACTGAAGGTTTTACGACAGAGCCATGCGCAGGTTTACTCCACATTTCTGCTCTCCAGCAGACAGATCTCATGACAAGCATCAATGACTGCTCTTCACTGTTTAGTTGTTATTACTGTTAACGGCCTTTCTGACAGGCAAAGTGTTGGCCAGCTCTGCATCACTCCTAGTGCTCAGTATATCAGGGAAGCATAAAGACGACAAGGTAGAAAAATGTTCACAGTTATTGATAATTGATTATTTTATATTTATTACAACCTACTGTATAGGAATTTTCTTTTGGGAAAGGGCAAGGTTTAATGTACTGTATGTAATGGATATTTTGAGCTTGAAACCCTTTTTCTATGCACCAATTTCTGGTGGAAATATCTACTTATGTAGCCTAATGGAAAACAGACATTTCGGGAATATAATACAATATTGGTCTCAGGCATACTCTTTTGCTTTCAAATGATCAACTTCAATACGCATGAATTACTCTACTGGTCTATTTTAAATCCTCTTTAAATGCGCATGTGGCACCAATTCAGTCACTGATAAATGAATTAATGCCTATTAACCCCTAGATTTTAATAGGTCGTATTTTGCTCATGTTCAAACTTTCATTAATAACATCACACATACAGCAACAAATGTTGATTAGGGATTATTTTTAATTGGACTGAGAAATAAGATTATTTTGCCTAAAAATGTAATCCATCCACTTATATTTCACATGCCATCCATTTCTACCTGTCCTTACTGTCTCAGACAGATTCATTGTTTGTGCTGACAAGAGTTTACACTCAAGGTCAAGGTCTTGTTTTTGACTGTGTTGAAGTGTGTGTGTGTGTGTGTGTGTGTGTGTGTGTGTGTGCATGCGTGTGTGTGTGTGTTTGAGAGAGAGATGGGGAGTGAAAGATTGAGGGAGAGGGAGAGAGAGATGCATGACACTGACAGACATTATTTGTGTGAATTAGCAATGACATTTGTAGAAAATGTTGAAATGTATTTAGATCTCATTTATTTGTTCAGGGACAATTCACAAAAAATGTTAAAAAAGTTTAGACTGTATGTAAAGCATCCCCCATAGCACATTTAAATTGTGTTGAAAGAAGACGAGATGCCAGCAATTTCATATATCATGCATTAATTGGACTGGCTATTGTGAGATTTCCTATTGTTTCATACTGTGAAGTAGATGAATATTATGAGGTTTATTGTATTCGATTTAGGGTCTACCCTAGAAACCATTTACTGGACACCTTCTAGCAACCATATACTGTTGTAGTGCCCTAGCAACCACCTAACACTCTGCTACCACCTTTCAAGTATTAGTGCTAATAGCACCTAGTACCAGAGAGACTGGAGGGAACAGAGAGGTTTGAGTAGATGGAACTTCCGTTTTAGACTTTTGGAAGTAGAAAGCGGGACTTTGGATCATTTGGGGGTGACTTTTCCAGGCCTGAAGGCAAGCAAAAAGCAACTCAAAAACAACAATTGCGGTTCCTACAGAGGGTTCATCCAACATCCAATGTTGTTCTAAGATAATCATTTTTGCTGGGATTATAGTCTGGAAACTCTGTTCGCTTTAGTATTTTCACAGCCACCCTGTTGGCGGACCAATCAGCGTGTTTAAGTGTGATGACATTAATCAAGTGTGTTTCAAAATGGCTTCAAAAACAAAGTCAAATGTGATGGTCAAAATAGTTGAACAAATGCTTATTGGTAAAAGGCTGTCCAGTAGTAAAAAAAAAAACCAGAGGTATACGCCCAGTAGGAGGCTGCAAACACTTACAAAGGAGGATTATTGACCCAGACCCTATTCCCAAAGTGAATTTTGTGTCTGGTTACACCAGGATAGGACATGTCACTCTTTATGCAGACTAGAAGAGACACAGCATTCCATGCAAGTCAATGCGGAGGTTTTTTGTTGACAAAAGGGGTAAGCCCACTTAAATGCCAACGCCTGCCGAAGGAGTCGGCGTGTGTGGAAGCCAAGATTTAGAACATAGTTATTTTTAACCCTCCTGTCGCCCTAGGGTTAGGGTTAAGGTTAAGTTATGGGAGAGGGCTTTTGTGGGTCATTATTGCAGGTTAATCGTCCTATTGTCCTTGGGTCAAAATGGTTATGTATAAATTAGGTTAAGGTTGAACCACGGGGCTGCCCTTTGCGGGTCATTCTGACCCCAGGGCGACAGGAGGGTTAAGGCCAACAGCTTCGTTCGGCGCCGCGTCGAGGAATGCAACGTTCGAAACGTAAAGACACATTTTTGGAGGAGCTCAAAAAGATATTCAATGCATGTTTATGGCTTGAAACTCAAGAAATAGAACCGCGTTCTAATCCTTGGATTTGACGCGTGTCAGACGCTGCCAGAGGGAACTATTCCATGTATGCTTCCATTGAAATACAGTACATTACAATACACTGTTTTGTTATTATTCCAACATATTTGCTAGTCCTGTAGATATTTTGTACACCCTAGCAATGGACTTGTAGCTTTATATCATATGGTGAACCTCAGACATATTCTGTTCAGAATGCACATTTGTAGCACAGCATTTTTTCCAAGTTGTTGTTGCACTCACTCTCCTTATTTTTAATGATTAGATTGCAGTACCACTTCTGCAAGTCAGACGCCTAGAACAAACCCTGCATTTAAATTGCAGCATTATTATTTGATTTGATTTCAGGAATTTCAAATATTGTGACTATTGCATCCCAGCTTTAGTATTGTAATGGGCTTATTACTGTAATGGGTCATATAGTGTTTCCAGATCTAATTGGATGTTAGTCTTCTTGCCCATGCATCAACAGTCTACAGCACCATTAAAACGCAGCACTCTAAAAAAGTTACAAATTGTCCTGCTTGTTTGACAGGTGGCTGGCTCTTTGACAGTCTGGCACAGTGTGTACGGTTTTTTGGCTCTCTGCCCATTAGGTGTTTAGTAAAGAGAAGTGTGTAAGCTTTGGTCGGTGAATAAAGAACAACCATTAAAGAATCAGACATACGTCTGTTTATTTCTTTTATTGTTCTGTTTCTGTATTTTGTTTATTATTTCTTACATGTTTTTATTTGTATAGCAGCATTTGGTTCTTAAACAATGCTATATAAATACACTGCATTATCATCATTATCACAGCACATTGATTATTGGATGTTCTTACAGTATATTCTATTACAACTACTGCTAAAGGCCACACTACAAGGTACTGGGTCCAGCTGTGTCCTGCAGCCATTTTGTGTGTAGTTTGTATTTCGTCCATTAAATTACATATACAGCATTTAACATACACTTTTATGCAAGTTCTGTACTGAAAATAAATACTGAATATTATCAATAGATGTCATACAACAGCCATCGTAAGCAAACAACATTCTGTTAGAATCAGGTAGAGATAGAGAGCTTCAGTAAGGTGTATTATTTGGTCACCTGTTCCTAACAATTAGGGGGCAGCATTTCACCAGAAGAATGTGGCATCATGTGTCCACCCCGTATTCCACACCCCCCTCAGAGCCTCTTCTCCACCTATCGCCACTCATTTCATTCATCATTCAAATCACTACTGGGTCCACACAGTCTAACAAAAGGTATATAAAAAAGAAGCCAACTACTAAAGTGATAAGGCTATAACATCCAGGCAGGTTGGAATACTCAGTGCTGCTGCTGCTTCTTTTCATGTTGGACTGAGGGCAGACTGGACACTAGAGTGACTCTCATAGCTTCTTGAGGTACAAAGTGGTATTACAAGACAGGCTGGGCCAGGGCAGAAATGATCACTACAACACATTACCACTTTGACATGATGTCAAAACCGATTTTTCTTAATATTACATTTATGTATATTTTTTAATGTTTTTTTCTAAAAACTACACATAACACCTTTAAAATACTGTTATACTGAGATGTCTTGATTTCTGTCCAGAATTCACCTTATGGTCTTTCAAAAAGATTGTGTTTTTCAAACTGACAGGACAATCCTCTTAAATCCTTCTCCTACAGAACCCATTATTAACTAGGCCTCCCTCTTCTGTGCACAGTTGTGTTTCATATACTGCAAATGTGGGCTTCTGGGAGCACTAGTGAGCAGTGCACCTTTTAAAACAAAGGCTTTAAGAAAATCGTGAGAAAAGGAGAAGGGGTGGGGGGCGTGATGTGGCTCTGAAAATGATTTAGTAGGCGGTTCACAGAAAAAGGATGATAGAAAAAAGGGAAAGTGAAGAGCATGTTTGAGAGAGACACGTTTATGCTGTTGCTGTTGTTGTTGTTTTTGACTCCTGGCAAATATCACTCTATTGAATGGATTCTAAAGATGCACTGTGTGACACTGGTGACAGTGAGTAGGATGAAGTTGAATGTGAATCCCTTTTTAATGAGTCCCCCTGAGAATGGTTCAGCACTTATGAGTCATACTATTGCAGCTGTCATTTTATGGTTTTATTACACTCACCCTTACCTCCAAAGAAATGAATGATGATATGATGGTAGGAAGCACATTTTAGTCCAAATGCATTAGCCTATGTAAAAATATATGTAATAAATACTTAAAACAAGCAGACATCTGATGTACAGTACATCCTGGAAGATTGTCTAAAAAGCCAGGCATGCTGACTGACTACAGTATGTCTCTGACATCACTGATGTTATTAACCCTCCTGTTGTCCTTAATTATATAGAAATGCCACCAGAGGGCGCCATCTGATTGTGTATGATTTTGTGTGTTTTTTTAACCCTCCCATTGTCCTTGGGTTTCAAACACACACCTTGTTGTGCCAGCAGTGCATATGATATGTGTGTGTAAACTGTAGAAACCTTCTATCTGCCACAAAGAGCTAGTGATTTGGGTAATATTGACCCGAAGGACATTAAGTGGTTGAAAGACAGTTTGGATCATAAGATCACAATACGATCACAATATGATCCAAAGACAGTTTGGATCATATTGTAGTGGTTTTGGCCAGGAATAATGTTGTATGGAAATGAGAAAGATGATCCTAATAATGGATAATAAGTCATTATCCTTGTAATAATGTGTAATAATCTGACTATTACTTAATGCTTGTTCCCAGATAATTCAAACTGCATTGTGCCGCATACAGCAAATTATACACGTTGTATTTACTTATGGTATGTATGTAATCAGTAGCACACTGGGTTACACACAGTTATACATCGGCTGTATCTGAGTTCTGTACACTACATAATACATTATGGTGCAATTTTTACAGGCAGTATTGTAGAGTAGTAGGCCTACTAGAGTTTAGGGTATGAATCATGTCGCTATCCAGTGAATTGTTGTGCTTTGTTGTGAGCCAAATGGTCACAGGAGGTGAGTGATGTCATTTTACATTTTACATCATCTCTCATTTGTCCCTGATGTTATTTATTTATTTTCTGGTTGCTAAATCAATTGACTTGAAGAAGACAGAATATGAATTAATTAAAGAGGATCAATAGCTACTGTATTTTTCAGGATTTTTCAGTAGTCATATCTGCTTCTTCTATCAATTTAATGGTCACTGTGAATTTATCATACAATATGATTTGGAAATATGTAGGCCATTTGCATTTGTCTGTTATAGGATTTGTGAGTGCATGGTTGCATGGGTTTGTTTGTGTGAGTGCAAATACAGTACACTATGTTAATGTATTATATCTAAAACAATACAGTACATCTGTACTTCTACTTATGATGATAAGTACTGATGTACAATATAGCCAATTCAGCAATCATCAAAATGTACTTTGGACAAAAGTGTGTTAAATGTCTTAATGTATATGATTACATAAAAGGCATGCTCTCAATGTTCGATATTTTTGTGAATGCCTCCATCTAGTGTTGAAGTAGAGTAATTGTAAAACTATTTCCAAATGTGTCCACTGTCTGCATCATTTCTTGTATTTATGGTACTCATGTGTAATGTATGTTTTAAAAAATAAAGTAAACAATGCCTAAAGATCCCTCAGGTTCTCTGGCACTAGCCTTTTAGTTGTTCCCCAGGTGAGGACAAAGAACTATGGGGAGTCTGTCTTTAGTGTCTATGGTCCTCGCCTCTGGAACAGCCTGCAAGGGGAGCTGGGGACTTCACAATCGGTGAAGTCCTGATTATGCATATTATTTTTTTTATGTATTACTTTATTTATTTTGTATATTCTCATGTATAATTTCTATATTGTCGCATATTCATTGTATTGTTATGTAATGCAAATTTGCACAAGAAGCTCTATATAAAATATTTGATTTGATTAAAACTACATGAAGAATTCACACATTTTAGAAATTGAAATTGAGAGAAAGAAATTGTAGAATGTATATTTTGCACTCATGGCCTACTACAGCCAATTATCACACAGCATGAGTCATGAAATTCATGAGACGGTACACTGTGTGCAGGTGCGCACATGTGTGTGTACTGTGTGTGTCAAAACTAGGGAAAGATCTTCTTGTATTTACAACATTGTACATCAGATCTCACTTCACTTTACGTTCACGTCAGTTAATCACAACTGCGAAGAGTCATCCAGACAGTTGTATAGACCAAGAAGAGTATTAACAAGTTAAGCTTTATTGGCACTATTATAACATGAAACTATTCCCTCTGTCTTTGTTCCCATTCCCAGGGACCAGCGACCCTTATGTGAAGTTTAAGATTACCGGGAAAGAAGTTTTCAGGAGTAAGACCATCCATAAGAACCTCAATCCGGTCTGGGATGAGAAGGTCAGCATGTTGTTGGAATCTCTGAAAGAGCCACTATACGTCAAGGTAATACACACTACAGTATACTATGTGTATATTATATATATATATATATATATATATAAATATATATATATATAGTGCTGCTTAATTAGTGTACCAGAATAGGACTTGTTCGCCCGCGGCTTCACCGTGGGGCTTCCTCCTGGGTCAAACACAAAGGACACATTTCCCCAAGGTCGATCAATAAAGGACACACTTTATTGACACAGTGGTTGATGCTCTCTCTGCCCCTCTCATGAAAATACTCCTAATTTGCTCATATCACCAGAGTGACACAAGTGACACAAGTGCCTGTGTTTATAGCAACCGGCAGCCAAATTAATTGTGTATAAAAAGCAATCAAATCTGTTTGTAGTGCATGATAACTTCGGCTACATGGTTTACAGTAGTGAAAAATTTGTGCATCTCTATGGTATCTGGAATCTGCTATATAAATTAAAAGGGTTTCCATGTTTGTGAGTTTAAGCCTGGCAGAAAAGGAGGTGCCATTTTCAGCAGAGCATTTCACTATAAAATGCTGCACTTGTGATATTTGTGCATGTGCTTTCTTTGTCTATGGGATTAAATTTTTTTTTTTGCAGTGTCACTTTTTTGCATGTCAACAAATCAACATGTCTTATTTCATTTTAGGTTATATACAGTAGCAATGCTATGTGAGTAGTAGTATATGTTGCCTACACGTTTTTATGATGTAAGTCTTTATCATACTAAGCTTCAAAGTTCATATACCTTACTGAGGTTGTAAAATAAGAGGATTCATAATTCACTTTAGAAATGTACATTCTATTGATATTATCTCGATGCACTGATGGAGAGTGATGGTTGATGAACTTTGTATTTTGCCTTTCCTAGGTTTTTGACTATGACTTTGGCCTTCAAGATGACTTCATGGGCTCAGCCTACCTCTATCTGGAGTCCTTGGAACAACGGAGGTCTATCAGATTTTCTTCTTTTTCTGTGCACTTTCTTAGATCATTCTTTGTTTTCATCCTCATTCTTTCCCTCCTTTTTTAACTATCTAGTGTATTACCGCCCTCTAGTGTTCTCCGCTGGACATGATTTAGAAGACCACACTACTTACTACATCATATTGTATATCATACCACTTAGGGAAAGATCATATATTTTTTATAGATTCAACTTCAGCCTTTGTTGATTTTTCTTTGTGCTATTTACTAGAATGAATTGTAATGTTTGTGTGTGCCGTGAAGTACATTACTAGCATTTTTACAGTCTGTGCATGTATAAACCTGGACTTGTATGCTTCACTGTAACTCATCACATTATTGTTGTGCATTTGTAATGACCTTTGACCTTGCTCGCTAGGACCCTGGATGTTACTCTAGACCTGAAGGACCCCCAGTATCCTGACCACAACCTGGGCACTCTAGAGCTAGCTGTCACACTGTCACCCAAAGAAGGAGACATCAGGGAAGCTGTAAGGACATTTATTTTGTTTATCTCATCCACATTATATTTTATGTTCATTTCTATTAAGTATACAGTAGTCTGCCATCTAAATCATAATATAGTCAGTGAGTGTGTCTAATTGCTATTGGCTCACCAAGAGCCGATGAGCGTCACTTTAATGTGACAACATCATATAGAAAACTCAGCCTATACTGTATAAATATACAGTGTAATAATATGACTTTCTGTTCTGTGTTCAAAGAGTGCTGGATTCAACCAATTTCTTTTTCTGTAATTATGTTGGCTTGTTCCTCTGTAAAGAGGCTCAGTGTTTCAGAGTTGTATTTATTTCTGTTCAATTATTTGTTTGGATAATTGGACCCCTGCATGTTCAAGATGGAACAAGGCAGTCATAAGGGAAATATGTTATTCCTTTTGATCTGATGTCTTAATTATACTGCTTATTTAGTACTAGAGTTCAGAGAATCCACATTTGACAGAACAAATAAACTCTATTTAGGTTAAGCATCACTTTGGATCTCTCCAAATGTAAGAAAAAAAAAGATTTCCACTCTTTAACACCATCTACTGGTTAATAATGGAATATAGTTGTATTTCACAAATACTATAAAACGTCAATACTGTATGTTACTTTTTATTAAAATGAAATCTGCACCATTGGCAGTAGATGACAAAACGATGTGCTTCCAACATGTGTGGCTTATTTTAGCTGCATGAATGACAACTTACCCCTCCCTCTAACCCATCTTGCACCCACCCTGGGCTGAATCCCAATCTCCATTCGCTATCCCATCCTTTAAGCCTTTACTCCCCAGCTGAGTGGAGGGTGGGGCAACAGCAGGGGGCGCTCTGTAACTGCTTTGTCTCATTTTCAGACCATGCTTTTGAGAAGGAACTGGAAACGATCTAGTAAGGTAAACTTACGAAACAGCATGTGTCGCCCCTCCTCCCTCTCCCTCCCCCAAACCTGTGCCTGTACTGTAACCGGTCGCAATGCACTTTACCCCACCTCCTCCCCCACCCTGCACGGGTGTCCTTGATTCATGGCCGGAGTCTCCCTGGCGCCCTCCTCACATGCCTCCTTCACCTCTTCCTCGTCCTCTCTCAGTGGTATTCCCACTTATCCGTCTTCCGTTCCTCAGTTCTCCTTCGCACTGTCAGTCTGGCTTATTTTCCACTTGCTGCAATATACGAGCAGAGCACTAGAGACCGTGGTACAAATAGGGTTTATAGTGCAAAATATGCATACATGCAGTGGAAATGGAAAGTGTGTTCTTGAAGTCATTGTGATGTAATGGTATGAACAAACCACAATGCCACCAGTGTGTCCTGAACAGATGTATTAAATACAGTGTAGTATATTGCAGCTGCTGGGTGAGAAAATACAGTATTAGATGTAACATACTTGTTTTCCGTTTCAATTTTGCATACCGTATTGTACATTGGGGAACCTGTTGGATCGACGTGTGTAAGAAATGACTGACCTGGCTAACTGGACTGTTAGTGTCTATTGAAAGTTGTACACCCCTTAATCTCAAGTGGAAATATTTGGTGTTACTGTAACTGGTCTTCATCCTTTTAAGTTGACCATGATTGTCATTGGCTGTCAGAATGCACTGAAAGCACATACTGCGCTTCCTCTCATTAGCTCATGCATGCAGCACACACCTGTTTCTTAATAATAATAAAAAATAATAATTAGAATAAGAAATCAATACCGTCAGAAAAGCTTTTGTGCAATTGGTGCTTCCTCAAAAGATATGGTACAGTAGCTATATTCTCTCACATTTAGAGTCATAATTAGATGTTCATATATTATTCATAACATCTTCATAAATGTAATGCATTTTTTCCTACATTTAAGGTCAATGAGTTTGATTTATACTAAGAAACACAAACCTAAGTAACCAAACTTAGTAAACCTAAGTAGTAGTGTTATTAGGAGATGGGCAGGCATCCTGCTGTAGCTTGCTTCCCAAACTGAGCCTTTGAAGCTTTCAATCTGGGCCACCCTGCCTGTGACTCGGGAATTAGCTTGAGCGCTAACTAGATATTTCTATATCACAACCAATAAGAGTGACTCCTGGGTGCTGTCCTGCCTCCTTGTTTGGCTGCACATATGGTTATTATTTATTCTTTAATCAAGCATCTATAAGTTAAGCCCAATGCAGCAGATTCAAACTCACAGTAAATAGTTTGAAAACATTCCGAGTCAGACATAGTTACATTTCAGACCTTTCTTAAAGCGCAAAGGCGTAATGCTTGTCTTTGCACTTTATATTGTTTTTGTGAGAGAAGCTGAATATTCTAATCATACACAAAGCACAAATCTTTGTGGCTCGTGGATATCAGCTTAAAAACACTTAGTCTTTCCCCAACCTTTGCTACAAATTGGCAGAATGACCAGGATATCTAATTAAAATAGTCTGTAACTTCCCATACCTACCCGTATTTAGCAACAAAACAAAAATGAGGTATTGCAAATAGTATTGTGCTTAAATAGGATTTAACAGTTGCTGTGCTTTTACAGTAGCATACAGTTTTTTATCATCAAACAAACTTAAATGTGTTTAAAAGTGTTTGCTCATAAATTGAGAATACATTTTTAATTAGAAACTACTAGAATATATTTGTATTAAGATTTTGCTGTTTTAAATACATGTAATTAAAGCTGAAGGGTTGCAGCTATTTAATTTAAATAAAAAAAACTCATGTATTTGTTGACCCATATAAATAAAAATTAAGTTTTTTATAGTTTATCCAGTATACAGTATTTCTGTAATACATTGATGTTCCAGCATGTTCGAGGAGCTCAGACTTCAAGATCCAGTTTTGTTGTCTCATTATGTTTGCCTGTGTCTCCTGTGTCTTTACCTGCTTCTCTCTGTGTTGTCTTGATACGTATTCTGTCTATGCGTGCCCTTGTTCTTTTGATCTGGTTTCCAGCCCTGATCAGTTGCACCGCCAACATTTTAGATAGGAACTAATTGAAATGTGTAATGTTTGTGTGTGAATCTGTGTCCCCCCTTTCTAGTACCAGAGTTTGCGTCTGTCAGATGTGCACAGAAAAGCCCAGCTGTGGAGAGGCATTGTGAGCATTAGTCTGATTGAAGGTCGTGACCTTCAGCCCATGGATGCCAACGGCCTTAGTGATCCCTATGTCAAGTTCCGAATGGGACACCAAAAATATAAGAGCAAGGTTAGCACTATATTTGGAAAGGACATAGAATGTTTCTATTACATATAATACGATATTGGTCACAGTTTGGGTTTGGAGTCAATCGCAGGCACACAGGATGCAGAAGTATATGGAAAAAAACAAGTTTAACCTGGCAGGCAAAAGGCTGGCAAAACAGGGACAGGCAGGTACACTAGTCCACAGCAGCGGTAGGCAGGAGTGTAACGGGGCAGGCAAAGGTCAGGTGATATGTAAACAACAGTTAATTCAAAATCAGAGACATATACAGGGACAGGCGAACTTGAAACACAAACAGACAGACACACATGCAGACAGGGTAAACAGGCAAGGAGGTGCCGAAGGACAAAGAGGTGCTTGAAGAACTGCAGTAACAACAAACAAACATAAACACACAGACTATATTCACAAGGGCTGATTAGGTTGGGAAACACCTGGGAGACAAATTCTGTAAGCAATGGGCAGGTCTGGAACAGGAATGCACCGAGACAGGTGAATGAATAGAGTAATGGTTTCATGTTTAACCAAGTAGCTACAGTACCTAATGTTATATGCAACATTCTTCCTTACATATTATACTGGTGTAATGCATTATACTGTATTTCTCTGTTGCCTTTTCAGACTATGCCTAAAACTCTGAACCCCCAGTGGAGGGAACAGTTTGATTTCCACCTGTATGAAGAACATGGCGGTTTTGTAGACATCACCGTCTGGGATAAAGATGCTGGCAAGAAAGATGACTTTATGGGCAGGTATATATGAACACCTACCATACAGTATGTGTATCTGCTGAATATAGGTAATTATACCCAAACTCTGCTTTCATGCAATTTCATGTTTGGGAAAAGGCATTAGATGTTTACTTTAATATAACATCTATTCCATGTTTAAAATTATATGATGTATTACCGTAGGGGGAATATCAAGGCCAACTCACTAAATGTACACAATGAAGTATAATAGTATACTAAGTATAATAGTATATCATATATTGTAAAGAAGCATAAAGATAGATATATGCAAATATCTCTAAAACAACATTCAGATGGCAGCCCTAATTAAGTGTCCCGGTTGGGCCAATATAGGTTATCCTATATCCAGTATATTCAGTATATCCGGTAAACTTTTATCTAATATGCTACCTATGTATTGTTTTATTGTTTTGCTAATAAACCAACTTCTTGAATTTGTTTATTTTATATTTATTTATGATGCCCCCAATTAAAGCTGCCTTGGCTAAACATGTCTTAGCTAAAGGGATAAATAAATAACCAGACATTATAAACATTATAACATCAAACAGTCTCCAAACTCCAACCCTAGTGTTTTGTGTGTGTATGTGTGTGTGTGTGTGTGTGTGTGTGTGTGTGTGTTACAGGTGTATGATAGACCTGTCGGTGCTTAGTAAAGAACACACACACAAGCTGGACTTGCCACTAATTGAGGGTGAGGGCACACTGGTGCTGCTGGTCACACTGACTGCATCTGCCGCCGTCTCCATCTCCGACCTGTCCGTCAACATGCTGGATGACCCGCGCGAGAGACAGCAGATGATGCAGAGATATGTGAGTCAGACACCACTGCGCCCAGAAACACTGACCACACATTTCCCATGCTAAGCATGCACACAATAGCTTATTCATGCTTGGAAACGACTCAATAATGCATTGTCTGTATTAAACATGTCTTTCATTCTTTTATGTTAATGGTATAGCTACGTCTAACGTATTTGTAATATATTATATACAAATTCAAATTTCAAATTCAAATTCAAATCAGCTTTATTGGCATGACAGTTATCAAACAGTATTGCCAAAGCCCAGAGTAACATCCAAAACATCCAA
>JAODUG010000024.1:3041732-3051732 GCA_027564795.1 Aphredoderus sayanus | reverse complement strand
AAAAAAGAGGAAAAGTAAAGACACCTATCACTGTGTGTGTGTGTGTGTGTGTGTGTGAGAGAGAGAGAGAGAGAGAGAGAGAGAGAGAGAGAGAGAGAAAGAGAAAACTCACACATGCACACGCACACTAGAGACACCAGAGCAGTTGTCACAGATACACACACCACTCCAGGTCTCTTTAAATTGCTCCTTTGACTCCTGTTCAAAAACCTGTCTAACTTTTAAAAGTTTTAAAGTCAGGAGCTCGTCTTTGCCCATAGCAAGGGACAGCTTTGAAAGATATACTTTCACATTTTACTGTGCTCCTGATTTGCAGAATGAATATAGTGGAACAACTTAAAGAGAATACCAAGCCAGTTTAAGCACACGTACTGTAAGATATTCATGACATGGATTTGAAAATTAAATGTATTACATCTATTACATCTAACTATATTTGTTGCACAGTCTAAATCATTTCATTATCTAAATATCAAAACGCATTTGCATTTATAGAATTATTTATTTTGATTACTTTGGCTTTGTTTATGTGTGTTATTTCAACCATACAGCATTAGTTCTGGGCCTGTATCTCTAAGAAAGCAGCAGGGGGCAGTCTAGCACCACAGAACACAGGGAGCGTCCGGTCACAAACAGGACACAGGCTCCCTCCCTCTGAAGTTCCCTCCAACTTAACAGGACTTCTAGTTGCTATCTGGCAACACTTAATGCCAGCATGGAAATTGATGTAACTGAGATAAAGGGAACACTGAAATCCAAACTTCAGTTTCACTCCAGTGAGACAGAGCAGGGAGAAGTTAGCCTGGTGTGTGGTTAATGTAAGCCAAAGCACTGAATATTACCCTCCCACAGTGCCCTGGCACAGTGCCGCAAGGACATGATTGGAGTATTTCAAACAAATAATGTAAAATACAACTTTTGACTTGACTTTGGTGCAGAAGAAATACTTTTTGTCCGTCTTGCTAGTATGTATTATTTTGATTAAATAATGTAGTACTTTATAATATTAAAAATGCATTAATAATATATAAAACCTTTGTTTAGTTATTATTTTAGGAAAACTTGTTTATTTGGTTTCTTTATATATTGTTGTCTATTTTCAGTTATATTTAAACATACTGAAATATATAGGCATTCTAGCAAAAATAGTATGATTTACCAACAAATGATAAAGTAAATTAGTACATACTATTTTAAAATTTGTGTAAAAGACAGTACTTATTTAGTATGTCCTAGGATTTCTATTGTATTTGATTAAAGACAAATAACAACTATATATTTACAAAACAAAATTATATCTGCTCATAGTTATTGACAAATATAATTTAACATGTCTTTTTACAAATATATTCATTGTATGGCGTAGGCCATGAATACAGTTTGACAGTTACATTCATTAAAAAATGTAAACCATCTGCCACTGAAATTCACTAAGATAAACAAATGTTTAAAATAAGTTTTGTGCATTAATTCATTTCTATGCTAACAATCACAGCTTTATATACTGTAACTGAGTGACCTGCTCCCTTTGTCTCTTAAAACAACGGTATAATAAGCATGTATTTGCATCACAGAAATGCATGTGCAGTTTACACTAAATATTCACAGGACAAATGTAGACTTGTACACATTGTAAACACATTCACATTGTGTGAGTGCATATGAATATTCCCACATTAAGACATCAATAGACATGTACTAGCACTGAGCAGCACAGCAGGGATAGAGCACAATGAGCGCACATTTGTGTTTACCCATATGCTATCTTCTTGCAACGACCACCCTAGCTAATGTAGATTAACCGTACTGTACATGTCTGAACATAAGAATAGACAGAGTATGTATATACAGTAGTGTACATCCAGGATATTAGTATAGTAATTTCTACTTAATTTAGTATTTTCTGGTTGGTTTGATCTATCAGTGTTTTTTTCTTCCGCTTTTCTCTGTGTGGTCGCAGACAGTAGGCTTCATTCGTCTTCCCCAGGCAGAGAGCCTGCTATCTGGGGTAGCTAACGACGGGGGGGGTGGCTAGGGTTTTCGGGTCCTGGTAAAAAAGGTCCAGGCGCAGCGGGGGCCCTCCTTAGCCAGCCGGGGGGCACATAGACAGGGCAGGGCCAACCACTGCTGGGCCTGGGTGTCCAGTTCCTCCAGCTGCCAGTCAAAAGCTAGCCCACAGCTAGAATAACCAAATGGATGAGGAATGAAGGGGGGCGACAGGTTAAATAACCCAAGGCGAATAGAGAAAGAAAGCTAGATTAAAAAAAGCAGGAGGTTTTTAACATCAATGGAGTGAGGAACAATACGTAGCTATTGTGCAGTAATGATACTGTCAGCCATCAGAAAAGCATTGACAAAATGTTTCTTTTTCAGTTTATCACACATTTGTGCGTGACACTTGAAAGGAAGAACATTTGTTTGTGCGAGCGTACATGTGTGTGGGCACATGTATGCGTTGGTGCATGTGTGCGGGTTCTTGTCTCTGTTAGAACGTGTTTGTAAGTATGTGGTTATTTATAGCTTCTGCCAGAATAGGTTTAAAACAAATGAGCTGTGTTTGTTGTGACTAAAGAATGGATTCCTGTCCTGAATTGTACATTGCTCAGTTGGAGATTTATTTCACAGTTTGTCGATGTTACAAATCCAACTGAATACTGAATATGAGTGGTTTGTAGTAAGAAAGAGTAGTTTGGAATGGTTTCGATTTTGCATAAAGTGTGTGTATATGTGTCGTGTTTTGTCACCCAGTCTTTGTAAGACAGAAGTTGCTGAGCTTACATGGTGCTTAACAAGTTTTCCCAACGCAGGGGAAACCTAATGTAGTCTACTAGTACATAAATATAAGTTATGAAATAATGTATGTACCACTTGTGAATATTCTCATACAGGAAGGAATGACAGACAGAAAAATGCACAGAAAGAAAGTAAATGATCCTGTCACTGTTTTCAAGTTTTACTTGTTCTATGAAGACCACTCAGGCCCATTAGCTGCAAGCATTATGTAAATGTGGATATAACTTATGTTTCATTTATATCTTTGTTGGGCTTACATGCTGTTTGCTTTGTTAATTTTGCATGAACCTAGTTTACACGTGGATAGTGGAAATGAACCTGTGACTATTATTATTTTTTACACATATTTTACTAGAAGGGGAAGATGAAGCTGAACTATTAATTGAGGCATTATGTTGAGCGTTGGTGGTGTTTGCATTCACACACAATGATTATAAATGATGTGTATGAATGCAAACACCACCGATGCGCACTGGCTAACCAAAAACAAATGATAAAATGGTGTTGTCCGGATTCAGTGTGGTTTTAGGTACTTTATGTGTGTGCCGGCCATCTAGAGTAACACAGACCTACAGTATATGCACTCTTGAGGGACTGCTTAACCTGATACTTACGTCAACCATAGACTGTTAACACAATGGTGGTCTTGATATCTTTCTCCTTGGCTCAAACAGGAAAACAATTTGTAAGCTTCAATTTCATACTAATGTTGCTCAGCCCAACAAGATGTTTCTTAATTATTCTCCTGAAGACAGACTAAATTATACTGTATGCTAGTAATACCTAAAAGAGTATTTCTGACATTTTCCATTGAGACTAATTCCATTGAGATTAATCAAAATATAAAATCTTATACCTGTTTATTTGCTCAAAATTTAAGTAATAACTTTACTTGTCCTTGAATTTTAGGGATACATTTAGCAGAAAAGACATTTGGACATGACTTGCATTTTCAGCACTTGGAATAAATGTTGCTTAGGTGTTATTTATCATAACAATTCTATTTTCTAAATATGACATTATTAGCAAAGATAAATTGTCTGTTTTTTTTTGACATGCCTGGCAGATTTTTTTGTCCTCGCAAAATCATATTATTTCTTTCTGCTAAACTTTTTGAATCAGTCAACAATACTATTTTGACGTTGACATGGTGCCGTCATTAAATGATCCATCATTAGCAATTTTATTTTCCCACAGATACCATCTCCCAACCACAGTGGTAATTTATTGTCATCAGCTGCAGAGCCCTGCCAAAGCCAGAATACCAAGCCATAGGAAAGGGTTAGTCAGGTTAATTTTAAAATGGTCCGTTTTTGTTTGGTGATGAGAGGGGAGGTATAGGGGTTATATTTTTGGCAGATGGGAGAAGAGGAGGTTAGAAATGGGGCAGAGGAACCTTTTGGGGCTGGAAATAGGGTATTGGGACTTGGAGTGACAGGGTTAGGCACTCCGGGTGTGGGGCTTGCAGGGTCAGATGCATGGTTGAGGGGGGAAGCATGGAAGGGTCAGTCTCGACATGCTGCGGCTCAAACGATAGGTGACCCTCGCCTTGGGGATGATTGGCATGCGGAGAAGACACTCTGACGGCTTCCACTTATCCTCTTCATCGCCCTCTTGCTCAGATGGAGGCTGAGGCGGCTCAGGGGTCAGAATGTCGAAATTCAGCTTGTGGAGACCTAGTTTCTCTGCTTTTGTTATAATACACGCTTATTTTTACGCTTCTGTATATTAATGTCTTTGAATGGTGTGTATTTTTCATTCACAAATTTGCTTAATGTACGTTTTCATATTTTATGAGGGTTCAAAGCGCAAAGTGTAAATACATAATTTTGTTCTTGTGTTTCTTTCTTTCTTTCTCTCTTTCTCACTAGCTTTTTGTTATAGTGGTTTGGAATTTTGAACTCTATATGATTCCGCTGGCATTGCTGCTGCCCTTGGTCTGGAACTACATTCTCATTGCATCGGGGAAGGATACTAGGCAAGATGTGGTAAGTAACACTGTCGCTGTTTAATATCACTCAAATCTTGCCACACAGTACACGGATAAAAACCACTAATGTTTTAGTCTTGCTTCTGTGTTGTCATTCATACATTATACCTTTATTATGGGAGAAAATGATATTTGCTTAGTCTTTGGTGCTTTAGCCTATATTGAAATTGCATATTTAAATCTTTAAAAATAGTATGTGAAAATGAAAAAAGCAATTACAGCAGTACAAATCTAGAGATTAGTTAAATGCAAATGTGTAAGATGATATCTTTTTTATATAGTTTATAGTATGAATCTAGATTTTTTTCACACTGAAAAAGAGGAACCTAATAAAAATATAAAATCCTTAATCATAACCTTAAAACAACGAAAACATAAATTTAAGATAAACTCTCTGCTAAACTTGTTTTAAATTAGAGTCCCCCCCTCCCCACCCTCCACCCTCCACACTGCACTTTGAAGAACTGGATTCTCAACTCGGTTTCACATTTCTCTTTTTGCCTACTTTGACTGCAAGAAATAGAAGAAATAATGGCTGTCACCTTGAGCTACGTTACGCCACTTACCTGCTAGCCTATTTATTTAATTCATTTATTTTTTATCTCTTACTCCAATTATATGATGTCAAAGCAATGTCATGGAGAAACAGACATGTTTTAATCATTGCCAGGCACATTTGAAGAGAGATAGATAGAGAGAGAGAGAGAGAGAGAGAGAGAGAGAGAGAGAGAGAGAGAGAGACCCAGACTGGACTGTGGAGTGAAAGTGAACAATGAAGTGATTAAATTTAATAAGTGCCTTTCTCAGACTGCAGATTTTCTTTCCTTACTGTCTTTTTTCTTTCTCTGTCTCTGTGTGTTTGTGTATGCCATTGTTTTCTCACCTTTAATTGTGGTAATTGTGAGTTATATATTTCAGAAATAGGAAATGATTATGACTCTGCATAGCTGTTTGCACTTGCGTTCTGACAGTCAGAATAAGAAGAAACTAAGTTGTTAGGAAGACTTTTACAGTACTTCATTGGAAGTAAATATGGATGATTTTGTGTAGAAAAATCTCATTAAATGTTTATTTTTTTCTGTATTTGTTATAAATATTAACAATATTGTAATTAGTCCTGTCAGGTATGTACGACTGTTTACAGTGAACAATTTTCTTACTAAGTGACCTGACTACTTTACTTAGTTAAGTTTTATAAGTGCTGTAGTATTCTTATATATTTTCTAGGTCAAAGGTGAAAAATAAATCTGAATTTTATGTCTGTGAATGGTGCCGAGGTTTCTAATGGATATTTTTCATTTGCCTGTAGATGGCGACATTGTTTGACAAAAAAAAAGGCATGGTGATTTGAGTCTCTACCTGCCATTTGTATTTATACAGACGTAATGATGTTCTTTTGCCATGCAGTTTCTAATTAAAATGAGGGAAGAAAGGTTACACATTCATGTAAAATGCCACTCACTTCACATACAAATAGGTACATGCAACTCCCACTTCATACAGAATTGCTTTTCTATCCTTCTTGAGAGGAACAATTGTGTCTGGAGTACCTTAGAAATTGCATTAAGACACATTGATACTCAAATGCAGAGTGCCTTTTGGCACTGCAATAATGTTGTACTATGGTATATAAAGTGTACTGTTTACTATGCTTTGAGATCAGAGGATACAGTATGTCTAGACTGGAAATGTAATGCTGCTGATAGACACTGGATCTTGTTTTCAGTTAGCATTTAGTTAGTGTACTGTAGTTAAGGTCACAGAGTGATGTTATAGTTGAGGATGCATACTGTACACAGACACCTCTGGTGTTACTCGTGAGGTTTGGGATAGGTTTGGAGCACAGGGCCATTATCAATGTCCTAAAATAAGGCCAAACTCCAGGGTCACTATACTGATGCTACGAGGGCACAGCTCTGCTGTGTCCTGTGTATTTCGATAGCTCTGAATATGCGTATGACACAATTGGGCTATACTGGCTAAGTGATATGCAGAGAACAGAGAGAGAAAGCGAGAGAGAAAGAACGAGATGTGGTCAGAATGGTGTGTGTGTGTGTGTGTGTGTGTGTGTGTGTGTGTGTGTGTGTGTGTGTGTGTGTGTGTGTGTGTGTGTGTGTGCGCGCGCGTGTGGGTGTGTGTGTGTGTGTGCACGCGAGCAAGAGGCTGGTGGTGTTCCGTGGGCTGACACAGTAAACAGTGTGGTCTGGACTTCATTAGTGCGGGCCTAGGATCCAGACCCAGCTCATACAGCTTAGTCCCTCACAATGGGAGCGCAGCGACGCGGGAGAAAACTAGTGCTCTGTGTGTATGTGTGTACGTGACATTCCATTGCATTGGGCCAAAATACAAGGGTACAGAAGTGGGATTAATTGTCCAAGATTAGCACCATTAATTCATACCTCTTCTTCCCTCCGAAGAATGCATAGAGCAGAATTGGTGACACAAAGCACATGCGCTGACAATCGGCACCTCTATTGTCAAGACGCCACAATCTCATCACCTTGGTGAACACCATGAACCGCCTCTTCCCAATCCCGGTTACTCTCTCTCTCTTTCTCTCTCTCCCTCTCTCTCTCTCTCCCTCTCTTTCTCTTTCTTTCTTTTTCTCGTTCTCTCTCTCTCTCTCTCTCTCTCTCCCTCTCTCTCTCTCTTTCTTTCTCTCTCTTTCTCTGATCTCTCTCTCTCTCTCTCTCCCTCTCTCTCTCTCTTTCTTTCTCTCTCTCTCTCTCTCTCTCCCTCTCTCTCTCTCTCTCTTTCTTTCTCTCTCTTTCTTTATCTCTCTCTCTCTCTCTCTCTCTCTCCTTCTCTCTCTCTCTCAAGATCACTCTGCTTCACTTTCTTTACGTCTCTTTCTCTCTGTTCCTCGTCTCTCTCTTTGTCATATTGTTGGATGAAAACTAAAAAACTCAGCTGCTTGGGAGTTTGAACAACAGCCTATTTTTCAGGTTAATGTTTGTGTGTGTGTTTAAAAATATACAGTAGGGTCTGACCTGGTTTCCTAAACCCCAGAGCCACGGAACCTTCTCCACCCGTGAACGACTACAAGAACCATCAATTCAAATAATCTACAGTTGGTGTTGGGAAAGGCTTCACCCACCAGCGTCTCCACGCACAAGACGTGAACACAAAGGAAACGAATGGGGCGGGGGTCTTTCCACACAAACGTGAACACAGAATGCGCGCGAGTGAAGTAACGAACAGTGCGGGGGGGTGGGGGGGGGGGAGAGGCCTGTGTTCCTCCCCAGAGCCCTGTCCCTGTTTGTTTGCAGGCAGACGTTCCCACTGAGCGGTGGGGTAGACAGTAGGGAAGACAGGTAGATGAGGAGGATGTTTTAGGTGGTGGACCCAGCCTCTACTGGGCTGGAGTCACAGCCTCATCACCGTTTCCCTCCCTGCCTGCCTCACAGGGCGTATGTATTCATTCTCTGTAAGACTAGGCTTCTAATTACCTCAAACAGCACACTGAAAACGAAGGCATTGTGCTGAGCCAGGCGGAGGTCATGTGTGGCTGGGGTGAGGTGGATGTCAGAGGAATACGTGGGAGAGAGCGAGCAAGAGAGGGGGAAATGAGTGAGAAAAGAGACAAAGAGAGACAGAGAGAGGAAAAAGAAGGTGGGGGTGTGTAGTGTAAAATTCTAACCGGAGCGCTTCCACTTCCTAATGAACTGAAGGTCCTTGATTTGCCTGATGGGTTCAACGTGAGGGCCCTTCTCCTATTCTACACCGCAAGCTATCCGCATTGACCCCCCCAAGCCCCTGCACTCCACACCCCCTCCACAGCGGATAAACAAGCACAATGTTCTATACGTGCTGTAATTCACCACTCGGGGTCACTGGCTGTTGCGCGCTTACAAGCTGCTTTACAAGCCCATCTCGGATCTCAGCCCTCCTTGCCCTTGGCCCGACCTTGGCCGCTACCTGTTAAGCAGCCGGCGACTTAAAGACAAAGTCGATGCACATGCGCGGTGGCTGACCTCCGCACTCGCGGTGAGAGGCCCTCTGCCCTGTGACCCCCCCCACCATGCTGCGCCAGCTCTGCCCTTCGCTCCAGTGCCATTAGCTGACCCAGGTGTCAGGCTATAGTGTGCTCTAGCCCCTGTGCAAACAGAACGCTCTCCCTGTATGTCAGGAGACAGAAATGAAAAGTGCCTATGTGCTATACAAAGGACAGGGCAATATAAAGAGGATTAAATCCTTTAGCATGATGCGCTAGACAGGTGACCTTTTCCAAGAAGGTGAGGGCGGTCCCTTGTTGTCTAGGTGGGGAGGAGCTTTTTAAACCGTGTGTGTGTCTTGACAGTTGTTCTGTCGCAGGCCTGTTGCCAAGGAAGTTGCCACTGGGATGGGTTCAGTCAATCACACTATTGACAGATTCACTCAACTCAGCTGTTGCTTTTCTGTGTTAAATGTGTACCGGGGCTAAAGTGCAGCGGCATGTCCTTATTGGACAACCATCTCTGCCGTTCTATTGGCCCCGAGAGCTGTCGTAGAGAGGGCACGTACAGAACACTGTGATGTCTCTCTCCACTACTGGATGACGGGCAATTAGGCCTCGTCACACCAGAGAACCATGCTCTTTACCGTGGCCCAAGCCGTGCCATAGACTCGCCCAATGGATCCACCAGACCATTAGAGAGGAGCAGACCCTAATGACCTGAAGAGACATCACACGTCTGTTGCCACTAGTTGAAACCCACAGTGTACACTAGTATATCCGCAGTGCTTCGGTTTTACAAAACAAAAACACAACGTTTTCATGTTATGACATGCCGTTTATACTTGAAATAATTAATGATTCGCAAAAGATACTGTACTTTGAAGAAGGTTGCTTTCCAAAATTGCTATTCATATGTATGTAATTCATATTGCTGATTATTTAAACTATGAAACAACCATTTCAGTTGGCTTCATCTTTTCCCCTTCTATATGTTTTCATATGGATTCAAAGTAGCAGTGTGAGTCCTGCCCTCATTAGGACCCAGGCCCGTCACACCAAGAGGTGGGTAAATATTAGAAAAGCAGGAAGGCAAAGAGGAAACGCTGCCTATTAAACTTCAGCTCTTCCAGAAAGTCACACCTCCACATTTCCCCAAAACCCACAACGCTGCTAAGAGAAGGAAAAAGAGAAAAGAAGTGGGTGAGAGAGAGGAAGAACAGAGAGAGAGAGAGAGAGAGAGAGGAAGGAGAGAGAAGGAGAGAGAGAGAGAGAGAGAGAGA
>JAODUG010000024.1:2997996-3021178 GCA_027564795.1 Aphredoderus sayanus | reverse complement strand
GAGTGAGTGTGAGAGAGAGCGAGTGAGCGAGAGAGAGAGAGAGAGAGTGAGAGAGAGAGAGAGAGTGAGAGAGAGAGAGAGAGCGCTGGAGCAGGGAGACGGAGAGGCAACATGCTCCGACAGGGACATGAAGAGGGAAAGTGCATGTGCGAGAGGGCTAGCCTACGCACCCCAGCAGCACAGCCCTGAGGGAATGTATGCAGCATCAACAGCAGATTCCTGGTGCTCCACCAAAATGCAGCTATTTAGAGGGGGATACAGCATTTTGAGGGAGGGCATGGAGAGAGGAGAGAAAGGTGCAATGAAGGTTGCAGTGGGTGGTCGATGGGATAGATTAAAGGAATAGATTTATTACCCCTTGGTTTGTGGGGGGGGGGTCTTTAGCCTGGCAGGGATTCTGACCACGCAGCCTCCCGCATGTGTCTTCCTCGTCAAGGTGCCCTTCACACAAGCGCACACAAACACGCGTGCGTCCATACGGGCTCACGTGTGTTTATGTGAAGATGCGTCCTTTTTCTTCTGCAGATGTCCCTTCAGAGTTTGGCTTGGCTCCATCCTGGCATTAGCTGATTTCACACAACAAACACATGTCAGCATCCAAGCGCCCTCGGGGGATGAGACGGGCTTTTCCAAACATCTTTTTAGCCATTTTATTCCACAGAGATGAAATAGTGTAATTCAACAGCAAACTATTAGTAGGATATGAGATGAACACGATGGCTGGAGGGCATCTTTTGTATTTATTTGCTCTCTCATTTCCGCTTCCCCTTGTGTTGATCCTTTTCCAAACAATGCTCTTATTCATTCCTTTCTGCAAACAAGGTGAATGAGTTTTCTCCTCTCCTCCCCCCTTTCTCCATACTCTGTTCTTTTTTCCTCTCAGTCCCCCGCTCCACTCTCCTCTTTTCTGCTCTCCCCCTTTCTCCTCTTTTTTTCTCTTTTGCTCCTGCCCTCCCCTCATCTCCTCTCTGGACTGACACTGTCTAATCCAGTAAATGAAGGGTGCCACTTATTTCCTTGATGCTAAAAGCCATGGTGCATTTATTTACTCAGAATAACTCAATAGCAGACTGACCTTCAATATACAGTATTGGCATTGTTTAATTGTTAACTGTCCCCCACTCCCACCTTTCCCTTTGTGTACTCTTTTCTCTGTCTCTCTGTTCCTTCCTCTCAGATAACTGTTTTCCGGATGGGGTCAGAGGGTCACCAAGACATTGACCTTGCTATCCTCACTGCACTGCTTAAAGGTAAGACTGGGGTGGGTCTGAGTGGCATTCATTCAGACTCACGGCTGTTGGAAAAATGCTGTTTTGGCATCAGTCATGCAAGTCACTTTGCAGTAACAAATAACACCGCCAGCAAGGCAAACAAAGTAGCGAATACTCACAACAACAATACCCTAGCCTTCACAATGTGTTTCCAATGTGTGGGGCGGAGCTTCTGAAGGAGCACCCTATGGCTTTGAAGGGAGCAGAGGCATTTTTGTTTTGATTTGAGTTCGAGATTAGCAAGTGTTCTCCAGAATGACAAACTTTACCTTTACGAAGAAGGGCCTAAGTGGCTTTTATGAGTTCTGTCTCACTTGTCGCCTTTAGCAGTTTGTCCCTGTTTCTCTGCAAGTTACATAAATGGAGGCTGCTGTCATTTCGTTGAGCATTTCTTTCAGTGTCCTCATTTCCATCCTATTTCATAAGAACGCCAGCTGTGTTTATTTCGTTAAACGAGGCCTTTGCAGAGGCCAACGGTACACTGCAGAGCTGGAGTGCAGAGTGCAGTGTATCTTACAATAACACCACTGGGGTCTAGCTCATGTTTCTTCAAATACTGTCTGATAGCGATATCAGTATAGATGCAGAGGACCCCACCCCCAACCCAGGATCCATAGTTTCGACAGATTCTTCCCTAGCCTGTATTGATCATTGTTTTTTAGTTCTTGTTTGTTCTGGCAATATGAAGCTAACTAGGCCCACTGTAGTTTGTACAACATGCACACACACACACACACAGACACACACACACACACACATGCGGAAATGTGCACACACACACACACATCCTATGGGGAAACTTTAAAAACCACATCACATGATTGATGATCTCATCAAAGAAAGGTTTAATTCCAGAGAAAGAGAGAGAGAGAGTATGTGGCGTCTGTGTGTGTGTGTGTGTGTGTGTGTGTGTGTGTGCGTGCGTGTGTGTGTGTGTGTGTGTTTGAAAGAGAGAGAGAGAGAGAGAGAGAGAGAGAGAGAGAGAGAGAGGGAGAGAGCTAGAGAGACAGAGATGTTCTCCATAATTCATGTAAAGCACTATACTGGGATGCAGGATTCACTCGCCCAATGTGTCACCCGTATTTCTGTCTTTCTGTCTGACCTGGTAACTTTTCCTGTGTGTCTCAGTCTTGTGTATGTCTTCACAACCCATACAATCTGCCTTATATTACTTGTATGCACATATCTTAAAAGTTATAGTTGAATTTGTTTTAAATGAATGACTGCACAGAGGAACTCAAATATTAGAAGGCAGAAGATACCTGTAGATGAAAAGAGGACAGTCAGAAACAGAGAGACAATCAACAGTTATGTTAAACAGAATGGGGCATTTTCATACTTTTTGTCACTGTGTGAAGAAACTCAAGTCTTTTAGTGTAGAGAAATCAGTTTTGTGAGTGGTTTTACTGGATTCGGCAGCAACAGGGCTGCGCCACTTATTTAAACTTTAAATACGTTAAACAGAATAGAATCGGAGAGAGAAGAAAGACAGCCAGGAAGATGTTTAGCGTGAGACAATGCACTAGGAGAGAGACTGGACTATCCTGAGGAGGGGCCATAAGCTGATGATTGCACCTTGGTTCGACCTAAAACTAGATACACACCTTTGATAGAGCAAGGTCAAGCCTGTTTTGAATCGTTTTGTTTTTTTGTTTTTTTACACAGTGTCTCTATTAAAGCCCTATTAGAGTGCTCTACATCTCATTACTGGGGCTCTGTCAAGCCTCACAATATTAAGCTCCTGTAATGCCTCATAGACCTTCCAGCAAAAGAGAGCTGTTAAGGATGTAAATATCCTTTTTTATAATAGATGTTTAATTATTGAAGGGTTTATGCTGCATTAGCATTGTATTTAGTCATTTGTGGTGAGTATAGGCTTCTTTGTATTCCAATCCATTCTATGCTATTCTCTGCAGTAGCTAACTGCGATTATTCATTCATACACAAACAAACAGAAAGTATTACCTTTATTCTGTCAACTGAGACTGCATATGAGTAAATTTGTCAAAGCTATGTTTTGGTTGTACAGTTTGAATAAGCCCTCACTGCTCCAGTTCTGTACCTGATGTGACTTCTCTCCAGTGGCTAAGGCAGCCTGTTTCAGACTTATCACAGACACTTTGACAAATACCCCTGGTCCCCAAACCACTGTGTCAAATACAGGAAGCAGTGAAGGCTGAACGGTATAAGAAATGTTATCCCAATCCCATGATGAACTCTGGAGTGAACCTTCAGGCCTCCAGTAGCCATGACATGTTCTTACAGTCAACATATATATTTTACAGTATATGTTTTTTTTCCAATAATGACATAACTGATATAACTACCACTAAAACTCTAGTGCAACTTATAGTTTGGAAAACACAGTAGTCCAAAATCATTCATTTTATCCATGAGTAACTATATCATTACTATTAGTATATTGAATAATTCCCCAGTAGGGACATTCTTTTTAGCCCACAGTAGCTTTAACTGGTACCCCTTGTGACAGCTTGTGGGTAGATATATTAGAGGTAGACCTGCTCTGAACTCTCTGTATAATAAAACCTGCCACATATTTTCCACTTATTAAAGATAATAAAATTTGATTTAGCATTCTGAGAATTACTATTCTTGGTAGTTTTGTAGAAACCTATGAGAAACCTGTTTTCCTCTCCTGTTGCCCTATAGGTGCCAACGCTTCAGCTCCTGACCAGCTGAGTTTGGCTCTGGCCTGGAACAGAGTGGACATTGCCCGCAGTCAAATATTCATCTATGGACAGCAGTGGCCTGTAAGGATACAATACACAATGTTCTGTGTTGCTATTTTTAACCACAAGCTATAATAATGTGTTCTTGCTCTAACCAACTGTATCTTCTATTACTTATAATATTGTGCTGTACTGCCTAAGGGGGCCTTGAGTATTTAGCATACAGTACATGTTGGATTCAATATTTTACAGTACCTCTGTGTTTAAATGTGGTTTCAGTATTTGAGGATTTGTGAATTTTTATAACTTGAGGAATTGGCGATTGCCCTCCTGTTTGTGCCAGGTTGGTTCTCTGGAGCAGTCCATGTTGGATGCCTTAGTTCTGGACAGAGTGGACTTTGTCAAGTTGTTGATAGAGAACGGAGTTAGTATGCACCGGTTCCTCACCCTCTCCCGACTTGAGGAACTCTACAACACGGTAATAACACACCTGCAGCGGTGAACTCATGATCAGCTAGACTGGCATTCGCCCGTCACGTAAATTGTACAAATTCAATATTGAGCTCCCCGGACTACATTTCTGAACTCCTGCAGAATAACATATGGGCCACAATATCAGCATTACATGTGGGTGTAATAATGCAGTTAACACACCACGTAACCTAATTGTTTTAAAATGTATGTAGGCGGGGAAAACCGTTGCTGAGAATATCCATATGAAATGACACGTACACAGTCAGGTCAATACGCTGCCCATCAGCATGCAATAGCTTTGCTCTCACTAAACACACAGACCTCTCCTTGTCTCCATAATAGTGACATCTCCGCTTGTGTTTGTTCCATCAGAGGCATGGACCGTCCAACACGCTGTACCACCTCGTCAGAGATGTCAAAAAGGTATAGTTCCCCCACGCTGTCTCACCTGTACCCGTGTGGCTGTGCAGGCGTCCCGCATACTGTAGGAGCGTTGGCTTGAGTTTGTCTACAACAGTGGACCGTGTCTGCTTTTTTTCCTCCCCTCACCGCGTTGTGTGTGGACTTGACCGTTAGCCCATTATCACGGGAAGGTGATGTCACCGGATTCTCCACTGCGCCTTCATCAGTCTGATGTGTGTGTATGTGTGTGTGTTTTAGATCTAGATTGGCACCGGTGGTTGCCAATGCCACGTAGAGGCCGGCTTTTCTCTTTTCAGCTGGAGTTGCGGGCTGCAGTGGTGTAGTGCTATGCACGTGTCTCATCCCCGAAACATCCCTTCCCGGGCTTTCCTATCTCTCCATTCATCTTTCCACTCCTCTCTCTCCCTCTCTGTCTCTCTCTCTAAGGCTTGCACACACTCACTCCCGTGGAAAACAAATGATACAGTAGAGTGTGTCTGAAACGTTATATGTTGGTCCCCAAGGCATCGCTCTAAGCCACTGCTTTGGTTGAATAGTTCCACACGGAGTGAATGTGATTGGGCAAACCTGTAGTACATGTTTAAACAACATGAGTTTGCAGTTTATGTGTTAATGACATGATGGCTGTATCATTGGTATGTTTAGAGTTTTGGCTGGCTGTCAGCATTGTCTGGTGTTTATTGTTTCTGCACCCCTTGTTTTCTCTGTAGCACATTAGTTGGAACCCACAAAACTGACATATTTTGACAACATAAGGAGAAAACCACAAGTTAGGGATGATTGAGAGGGCATTTGCATTCAAATGTGTTCATTCATTACAGTGTCACTGATTACAGCATTGCAGCAAATCTCTTTGGGAGTCGATAAATAGGTTTGCTGGTGAAATCGCCCTATTTCTCGAGCCAACGTAGTACTGAAACATCCTCTGAGGATGGTGTGGGGGAGAAACAATGCACACTTCCCCTTGCAAACACCCTCTCTTTCACACACTCAAACTGTACACACACACACACACACACACACACACACACTTGCACATACACAGACACAGACACGCACTCACAATATTATGTTTTTAACCATCAAAAGTTAAAAAGGATTATCTCTTCATGGCGGGGGACATTAATGAGGATGATAATGATATCAGGGCTGGTGACATCATCAGAGTGTGCCAGCCAGCAGAACAAAAGAGGATTCTACCGAGTTCTTTCGAGCTCGTCTGGCAGAAACACACAGACACACACAGAGAGAAAGAAAGTGATGTATCCATTTGGCATTCAGTTTAATTCTGCCTCTCTATTCACATATTCAAATTTCCCCTTGTGCTTTGTAAGGAGGAAAACATTTTGATTTGTTCTGCCGACTTTATATCTCTATTAGTTCCCGGAATGAAAGCGGCCTGTCAGTTGAAACAGGATATCCGGTAATTTGGCTCCCCTCTTCAAGTCTTAAATATTTTTTTCCTCTTCATGATGCCTGTGCCCAGCCTCTCTCTTCTCTCTCTCCCCCCTCCCTCCTCCGCTCCCTCCTTCCCTCGCTGTTTTTCTCCCTGCTTCCTTTCACTCCTGCTTTGCAACTCTATCTGTCCCGTCGCAGGACTCTGAGAGAAAGGGCTTCATGAACAAGCTGTATGCCATTCAGGACGTGTGTATAAGCGTGCAGAATGCGCTGGATGAAGTGGCCTCCTACGGCGAGAGGATAAAGAAGTGAGTCGCGCGCCCGCTCCTCGGCACCTGGCCCGCTCTGTTGTTGACCTGCTCTGCCAGGATGACCCCCCCGCCATCCCTTCCCCTTGCCAGCCTTGCCTGCCCTAAGAAAGGCATGCCAGCGTGACCCGCTGTCCTGAGTGCTACGTCTGTCACATCTCACTTAGCCCTGCTCACTCATGTATAAACATAGAGAGGAGCTACTGTAGCCATGCGCCAACATGCTGTGGAACCTGCTGAGGGTCCCCACATATGTATTTTTGGTATGTGTGGGCACCCTGACCAGGTTTTACCAATTCATATTGATTTGGTTTCATTAACCAATTACCCCGTAATTCATATTACTTAGTGTATGTGAATTTGCCTATATACTACTAGTCATAACCTATATGTAATAGGTGGACATCGACCAAACTGAACCCATTGCTCTGCTCTGTTTCTAGCACATTTAACTGGACTGTGCCTTTCCTGAGCTGGCTGGCTATTGTGGCTCTGGGCATGGCCACCATCATTATCTATTTTATTCCACTACGCTACATCGTACTGGCCTGGGGTGAGCAAAATGTGTTTCAGAGTGCTATATTGTCACAAAGATATGACCCCTCACCGTGTGGCAAGGCACCTTCCTGCTCTCCTTTTTGTCATGCAGTCTCCACCTGTCCATTCCTTGTCTCTCTGCAGGGGTCAACAAGTTCACCAAGAAGCTGAGAGACCCCTACACCATCGACAACAATGAGCTGCTGGACTTCCTGTCCAGAGTGCCGTCGGACGTGCAAGTGGTGGGTGAACCTTCCACTTCATCTCCATCCACCTGGTCTTGCCATGCTGTTTTCTGGATGTTTCTCAGGGCTACAACCACTCATGCTGTCCTTGGCTTACCTAACTAGATCACTTGTCCTGGCATTGTGTGCGTGTGTGTCTCTCAGACTCTCCCTCGGTTAATATTACTGTTACAGTGTTTACACACAATGGAATGTCTTGCCTTTGTTTGGAAAAAAATGCTTTTTATAGTATTGGTTTCCTCGTCTAATCCAATTTCCACATACAATGGAACAGAGTAATAAGATAACAAGGTTAGGTGAGTTTAGTACCCAGCGCTGATTGACTCCATTCACAGACCTGCAGACACGCACAGGGACACGCACACACACACACACAGACACATATTTCTCTGTTGTTTGCCAGCTATGTTAGTCATTAGGGCAGAGTGTAAACCAACATTTAACCGGTCTCATGTGGTTTTGCTTCTACATTAACCGTGAGATCAGATTATGTCTGTGGCTTAAGAGCAAGGGTGCTTTGTTTGTTAAAAAATAGGTGTGCGGGTTTGTGTCTCTCTGTGTGTGTGTGTGTGTGTGTGTGTTAACCCTCTAATGTGCTGCATCCCAGGACAAGGTGCTGCTTAAACTGCAATTAAGCGGCAGCTTGTGAAAATTGTTATCCGGCACCGATGGTATCCACTGTGGCCGTTAAGCCCTGCTGTGCTGAGTACACACACACACACACACACACACACATAGCATGAGGCTGAACTAGCTGGGGCCTCTGATCCGGCCAATCCCTTGCCACATCAGCGCTGACACACTTCCCCTTTGATCGCCTGTTGCCCAACGACCTCTTTCATCTTTACAGGGTCATAATCCCCACTCCCCTGCCCTCAACCCACCCCCCTTCCCTCTCCCCGCAATCCCCCTCTTCCCCTGCGGCGTCCTCCCCATCTCCGCCCCCGTGTGGTTTTACGGTCTTCTCCAGTGTTCCGGGGGCCATGCTGCAGTGATAGGCACCGGGCAGGTAGCCATCAGCCTAAATGAGCCATCAGCCCAAGCTGTCCCACTCAGCCCAAGTGCAGCCACCTTACACACCTGGAGCCTGGAGGGGCCGGGGAACCATGGGCTCAGGCCTGGCAGGCACAAGGCCTTTACAAGGCCCCTAATGAGGGCCTGCTGGCTGGGGAAGGGAGGGGGGTGGAGCGGGTTATGCTGGTCTTGTCTGGTGCTCCTGGTGTTGGAGCTGCGCCTACTGTCTAAGTCCTACTGTAACTGCTACTGGGTTATTACTGCAGCTGCTGGTGAGGGTAATTGTTGCCAGGTTTCGGTGACACTCCTGGGGCTTCTGGGAGTAATGGGGGTGAAAGAACACAGCAGAGTGGAAAGGAAGTATTCAGGTAGAGAAATAGGGTAGACATGCTGTACTGGGAGAGGCTAGTGACAGGCAATGCTGGATGGTGTTTATTTAGATTGCCTGGTTTGTTGTTGCAGCTTTAGGATGTAGCAGTCCATGGTCCAACCTTGAAGTAAATAGCAAATAATGACTTTAGTATTTATGTTATTTTCACATCAGGTTGTTTGTGCCAGGGATCAGGGAGTAGACATTATGAGTCACCAACGCGTGCAGGGCTGAACACAAGTGCGTGATGTGGTGACAAAGGTTAGCTAGCAGGAGGCACCGCCGCTGTGAGGACGTCGGCTAAAACCGGACCAGAACGTTCTGCTCTGCGGTGCGTCTCGATGCTGCCTCCGGTGGTGGTCGCACCCCATTGCCTGCCCCTGCCTTTCTGGGTCACAGTGGCCTTTGGGGGGGCATAGCGAGCCCGGAGGTTTGGGGATTTTACAGGGAGGTGCTGGGGTCCAAATGGAGCGTTCCCTTGCGGGTTCGTGCTGTGGTACCCACTGGCACTGGCTCAGGGGCGCGCCACGGCTGACAATACGGATGACTAATGAAGTGCTATTTCAGGGACCCAGTGTGACCCGACACACACACACACACACACACACACACATATTCTCCCAGCGGCTGTGTTTGAGGGCGAGTTTGGTGTTCTGCATCATTTAGAGGTGTTTTAGAGTATCCAGAACCAATGAGGTTCTAATGACATTTCTATACAAACAGGCATATACACGCCAAGCCTTCTTCCATCATAGCATGTTATACTGCAGCTCACTGCCTCTCTGCTACCCTGTTAACCCATACTGTGTGTGCCGGCGTCTGTGGACCTGTGTGTTCTGCAAATGTTGCATTCAGCCCACATTTCTGTAGGCCTGTGTGTCTCCAGGTGTCATTTGACCCCCTCCTTCCCTCACAACGCAGAAGATGTCGGGCCCCATTAACCCAGTTCTCACAAACACTGGCCATGTACGGACTGTTGGATTGCACATGAGATATTTAATGATTAGTTGTACATGTATGTTATCTCTTTGGTTGCAATGTTTATGATGGCTCACTGTGTTACTTAGGATAGTCTTGGATCGTGTAGTGGCTCTCAGACATGTTCTGGGCTCAATTAGTAGAGATACTTCATCGCACCCTGTCTGCTCGTTGTAATTGTACTGTAAGTCACTTTGGTTAAAACACTAAATAAGCACATAGTGAACCTTTCTGTCCATCTCCTTCTCTGTGTGTGAGCACGTGAGCGCGTGTGTGTGTGAGAGTTCAAAATGTTGGAGAGTACATCTAAGAGTACCCTGATCTCTCCTTCCAGGTATACTGTAGCTTTAGTCTGTGCCTTGCTGGGAACTTTGGCCAGGGTTAGCGGTCTTTACGTACTCAGGGAATCCTTCATGTGTTCTTAAACAAGACCGTAGCACACGTTACGGTGCTAAGTATTCCCTACCTGGCGTTTGGGACGTGTCGGTATGCTAGCATGTTTTACGACGCCATTAGCCATGTGAGCCAGGGACTGCATAAGTAGGGCCAAGGCAATTAGCATGCCAAGTGGTCCTTTATGGTCGGTGTAAAGTAGCCGCATCAAAACCCCTCCGGTACCAAAATAGACATGAATTCCAATTTAGCTCCTAATGGACACGAGGGAGTTAGGGTAATAATTTTTAGGCAACATTTATGTTGGGGATGACCCTGATTGGACTCTGCGAGGTCAAAAGGTCAAAGGCAGGGTAGTTAGAGGTTGAACTGTTGCCAGACACCATCACTCACATCCACCCTCTACGCCGGGCCAGAGGTCCCTCTCTCCCCTCCCGGTGTCCTTCCCTCCCTCGCCCGCTTTTGTGATAAATTTAAACATTTCACTGCAAGCGGCCAATTAGTCAACTATACAGCAAGGCACCCTAGCGCAGCAACTAGCAGGAAAAACTTTTCTTTGTTATGTGTGCAGGTTTTACTGTGTTTGTTTTACATCCTGCGTGTCACCTTGACGTGCCTTCTTCTCCCGCAGCAATAGACGCGTGTGCTGAATCTTCGGATCTGTAGGCGTCGGGACTGTACACATTTATTTGTTTGTTTATTTATTTATTTATTTTTTTAGATTTTTTCTTTGGGTGCATTTAATAACCCTGACGCTAGGTTAGGCGTCACTAGAGATGGAAACCAGCTGGAAAACAGAATAGCCGAGTATCATTAAAAAGTTATTTATTCATTAAATTTGCCTTTTGGCTCACCGCTGCCCACCCAGGTGTCATCAATTGTTGGGAGGTTCAATGAGCGCGCGCGAGAGAGAGAGAGAGAGAGAGAGAGAGAGAGAGAGAGAGAGAGAGAGAGAGAGAGAGAGACATAGGTCCCGGGACACTTTATGTATGACACCGTTAAGCGAAGCGCTTGGCTGCGACGCGCCATCCCTTCAGAGGAGCGCACTTCAAAGCCTGTTTTGCAGCAGCACTGTCAACATTGGGGAGGGGAGATAGGGGGAGAGAGGAGAGGGTGGAACCGCGTTTGAGCGGCTCTTTACCCACAAGCCTCTCCTGTCGATGTTGCTCTTTGAGCTGCCTGCGCTGTGCAGCAAATTGCTCATAAGCTTGCCGCCGTTACCACACTTTCACGCTCACCCCATTCTGCTTGCTTTTATTTCCTTAACGTCCCACTTTCCCTTCACCACGTTCTCCAAGACCCCCCCCTACTCACCCCCCACATCCCTACCACCCTTTTCACTTTAACTAGCTTGCGGTGTTAGCATGTGTTGGATGCCTGTGTGTGTGTGTGTGTGTGTGTTGGGGGAAATGGGGGGAAGGGTGAGTGTTATTAGGTTAACAGCGGAGCCATATAGCAAAAGGCAGGCCTGTCACCTGGCAGCTGCCAGTGAACTTGTGAGGCGTGAGGCCCGTGTGTGGCGGTTGGCAGCTCCTCACAGGAAGACCTACCTCGTTTGATTGAGCTATTGTTGTTTCGTCTTCCATCTCTCGTTTCATCCCATTCCCTTATCTACACCCGACGGAAATAAAGAAATAAATAGAAATAGTTTCTCCTGACATGCAAACTTTCCTTTGTTCGCTCGCACTTAGAAAGTTTTTTGGTTGGGATAGAAATGTCAACATGCTGATTTAAATTGCAGTTTCCTTTTTGCTTGTGTAGGCGTTTGGGCACATAATGGGACCACTTCTGCCTGTCCCTGCTTAGGAGCCAATTTGGCTTGTTTCAAACTTGCTAAAGAACGGTGCAAAAGTGACTTTTATATTGTATATCTCAAGTATACAGTTAAACTCCTGTAGCAGTTTAAACACTACACGTTTTTATCTTATAGCAAGAAGGGATTTATGACGTTCCGTAAATGGCCACCAGATTTGCTGTTACTCACTCTGTCATTCATGAGTGAATTAAATCATTCATCCATTCATCCACTTGCCTGTTCATAGGACACGTATTGTCAGCCATCGCAATCTATGGTGGCATGCTGCCAAGCCTGCCATGGTCCCCTAAGCACACATAATGAAACTACCAACGCATGCACGCACACACACGCGGCCACACGCGCACACACACACACGCGGCCACACACGTGCACACACACACGCGGCCACACGCGCACACACGCACACAGATGGGGGCATATAAACCCCTGTCTTTCCCCTGGGTTTTGCTCCACTGTCTGCTTGACTTGGCTGGGCTATAAAAGGATCCACGCCCACATGAGAACAGTATCTGTCATCGCCCCGCTGTCCGCAGCCTCTCCCTCTGTCTCTCACCGTCTCTCCCCTCGCCTTGTCTTTGTTTTCCCTGCCTGCTTCCTGCGTCCGTTTGGCCTGTCCACTCCCTCTGTTCCTGTCGCTGTTCCTTTCTCTTTCAGTCCGTCCATTTGCCGGTCTGTCCTCCCGTCTGTCATTTCTCTTGCTCTCTCCCTCCCTGCCGTTATCACGTTTTCACTCTCACCTATCTCTGTCTTGGCTCCTCTTGCTTTCCCCCTGTTCAGCCTCACGTTGGGCCAGTTGTGTTTGCACAGCTGTTAATGGTTGCTGTGTTTTGTCAGATGTTATCGTGTGTTGTGGGGCCGGGGCAGCAGACAGCATGCAGGCCTGAGCCAGGCAGGGTCTAGCTATGAAGAGAGGAGAGGAGAGATCTAGTCCTAGACTTTAAACACCTTTATGAGACACTGGAGCCCAGTCACTGTCACTGTGGGGAGCTGATACACCCCCCCCCCCTCCCAACACACACACACACACACACACACACACACACACACACAAACACACACACACTATGTGTATGAGTTCACATGGGATTTTAACGATATTAGGGCTGCAGGAGATCACCGCATGTGTGTCTATCATTTGAATGAGTTTTATTTTGTGAGTTAATTTGTGCTTCTACTGTATGTGTGTGTGTGTGTTTCTGTCTAAATGTGTGTTTCCTTGTCCGGTATGAATACAAATTTGCTGAGACAAAATGCTTTTTATGTAAAATCCAATATCATACTGAAAGTAATAACTACGTTTACAACAAGGCTTAATTTTCGTACAAAAATGTTGATATATTATGGCTAAATAAATATCGGCTATTTGCTTTTTATTTGTTTAACAGCTTTGGCTGTATTGTTCATCTATAGTCAGAGACAGCATACACACTTTGGGCAGAAGTTACTGGTACTGAGGTGACAGTATCAGCTGTATTGAAGATGAATGATAAAAGTTTGTTTGTAGCCTGCATTGCTAGCAACAGTATCACTGTTTACGTCCACCGCAAACAGACCACCCTGAGACAGAACAGAGACACTCTGTCAACGGTGAATTTGTTGTCTGCTTGGAGAATCAGAGGGATTGTCAGTCAGTCAGTCAGTCAGTCAGTTAGAAAGACAGACTAGCCTATAGTACATCTCCTTGGAGGCAGCTGAAAGACAAATACCAGCTTTTTGGTTCTTACACTTTTGGTTAAGTCTTTTTTTTTCTTTTTTCGTTCTGATTGATAAGAGGCTAGTACTTGTCAGTATAGTTTGGGTACTTGTGTTTGCAACTAGTTTTGAAAGGACTGCCAGTGTGACAGTGGATGTTTCCTGAGCCTCAGCCACTGTTATGTAGCCGTGTGTGTTGCCCAAGGAGCAGTTTAGCTGGGGTTTCCATCTTTGGCTTGTAAACCTCAACAGGCAACGGGAATCTGCCACACAGCACATTGGATAAAAGCATGGCTCAAATGGAATGTGATATGTGATATCAACAGCTTGTCTCTACTAAACGGACTCTGGTCAACTATCTCCATAAGCAGTAGATAATATTTCATGAACAATATACAACTTACACACACATTGTCAGACTCTTTTTGGGTTTTTAAATCAAAGCTACACCACTTCAATAATGAAATTAGAGAACTGAACAGTGTGGTTCACAGTTTTGCCCATTGTTGACACATGCATTACGTAGGAACAGCCATACTTGTTCCACTCCCTCTCCTTTGCCATTCTCCCCTCTACCTCCAACTGTAATTCCACATTTCGGGAGATTCTGTGAGGTTTTAAGTTACAGTTGCTGAACCATCGCACTTTATGGCTGACAGGTCCTCTGCCCCCCCCTCTATCTCTGTCTCTCTCTCTCTCTCTCTCTCTCTCTCTCTCTCCCTTTCTCTGCAAGGAGGGCCAAGGGACTCGTGAAGCCATTTATCTCCCTGGTATCCATTAATTATACAGGATGTTTTAGAGGGAAGGTTATATGATAACTGGCTGGATTAGAGGCACTGTTTTCAGAGCAAGCTAGCTGCACATCTACCTAGGCTGGGAGGGGGTGAGCCATTCTTCTCTATTAGTTACTGTATGTATCATGAGGAGTATTAGCGCGTAGAGAGCCTTGCATGCCCTTGTGTTAACCTCAGGCCTTTAATGGACCACCCGGCTATGATGTGGAGGAAATCTATATACAGTAGGACTGTATTTTTCCCTAATAACCCCTTTGTACTGGGTAGACATAAGCAGTGCGTCAATACCTCTGTGTAAGAGCTTTCTGTTCATCCAAAATACATTTGTACGGTTGTCATTAGTCAGGTGCTATTCATAGCCCCAAACCTTCCAAAGAACATAGCTCTGAGACCGTCATCCTTTGTTGTGTAGCGCTCTGACGCTGGGTCAACAAAGCAAATGCTGATTTTGGCTCTGACAGGGTTAAGATGCCTGTCTTTTCCCTATCTCTCATAGCCCTTCTGTGCTCAGCTCTCTCTCCGTGCTGAGATGACTGTGTAGTCTCTCCAAGACTTCCCATGAGCCCTCACCCTGTTCTCTATTTGCTTGTGTGATCCCTTCCCTCAGGCTGCTGTTACAGAGCGGTGTGTGTGTGTGTGCGTGTGCATTTCAAGCATTAATGTGTGTGTGCGTACAGTACAAGTATGCATGTTCATAAAAGTGATGTGTGTGTGTGTGTGTGCGTGTGTGTGTGCGTGTGTTTGCGCATGTATATGCAAGTGTGCCCTTGTACATTTGGGCATAGACAAAGGTGTGTGTGCGTGTGTGTTCATGTGTGTATTGCAATCAGTATGTAATCCTTTCCCGAAGGCCACTGTTCCACACAGCTGGACACAAAGAGCCTCTGGAGGGTTCCAACATCTATTGCTCTCTCCACCTGACCAGGCCGGTGTGTGTGTGTGCGTGCTTGTGTGTGTGTTTGTGTGTGTGTTTTAACAGGTGCAGTACCGAGAGCTGAAACTGGATCCCAATCCCAGTCCAAATAAAAGGAAGAAAAACACCCTCGGGTAGATGACTGTCCACCCACCAACTCCTCGCTCCGTCTATTACTGGACACCAGGGAGCAGAGGGAAGCCTGGATCTGGACCAGATCAACTCTGTTGCTTTATAATTTGCCTTTTTATTCTGTTTCTATCTTTCTTTAAATCATTCTTTCTGTGTTGACATATACATGATGTACAGACCAGATTTCTGAAGTGTAGTTTTGTATGAAGAATATCACCTGGAACAGGCGTATGTTAAATAATTCAATATCATCCTTTTGATTGATTTTAATGGCGAGAGTGAAGGATGGATGGAAGACTTGACCTTTTTTCACGGCCATAGGAGCAACTGTCTCCCTTGCTCATTCCCTCCGTCATTTTGACAGCTAGGAGGATTCCTGTGCTCTTTTGCTGGCTGCTAGTGTCACAAAATGAATAACGACTTTTAGCATTTCTACTGACCATTCCAAGTGACGTATCGAGTGCAGCGTTTTTGACTAAATTCTAGACTTGCATATTGCGATATCATATTATTGAATATTGTAGGTGACATTTACTATGTCCATGTATGTTATTATGTTATTTATTTTTTATATTATGTATTTATTTATTTCCATTGTTTGTTTTTTTCTCATCCATTTTCATGACAGTCACTTGACTTGGGCTGTACTTCAGTTAGCCATGTTAGTCATTACACCAACACTTTAGGACATGCTTTAGGACAATTTCTTTGTCAGTGTTTTTGGGGGACTAGTTTACTGAAGGAAAAAAATATATATAAAACCCTTGTGATGTCCTTAACAATATGGTATTTGGCCACATGGCGGCGCCATCTGATTGTGTGTGATTTTGTGTTTTTTAATTGCCATTGCTGAGTGTATTTATTAATTCATTCATTATTTCTTTATGTATTTGAATATTTGTGCCTTTTAACCCTCCTTTTGTCCCTGGGTTTCAAACACACACCTTGTTGTGTCAGCAGTGCACATCATGTCTGTGTAAGGTGTAGAATTAGGTTTAGCGCCTTCTATCTGCCACAGAGAGCTAGTGATTTGGGTCATTCTGACCCGGAGGACATCACAAGGGATATATAAATAATACAATATAATATATTTTAGGATACAAGTGGGTTAATCAAACACAAAGCCATTTGGATTGGATTGTAGTTACATATACTGTAATGTACAGTATATCATACAGTAATCACCAAAGGGAAATGTAGCTTGTACCAGTGATAAGTGACTGCCAGTAACAATGGCTACTAAACACCTACGTCCTGTTTAACCACTTACCATCGCAACAAAATCCCCAGATAGTCCCTCAGTCAGCAAGACAGACCCCCACCCACTCTCTGTGGGAGTGCAGCTCGCTGAGCTAATATAGATGTCACCCAGTCCGTTCAGCGCGTCGCCAGACAGACAGGCCTGCAGGCCAACACGGCCTTAATCTGGTTTCAAAGCCTGGTCCTCTCTCCCTCTCTTCCCCTCTGTGTTTGTGAGCAGACAACAGACACGCACCACGTGGAGGCATGAACAACTGTACTGTGCACCAAAAAAAATGGAAATATCCGCATGTGAATACAGATGCTCTGTAGGAGATCTGTGTCCACAGAGGAAGACAGATACACTTGTGAATGCAAACACTCTCTCTCTCTCTCTCTCTCTCTCTCTCTCTCTCTCTCTCTCTCTCTCTCTCTCACACACACACACACACACACACACACACAAACAAACAGACACTGTGATGCTGTGCCCCAGGCTTGGCTGCCCTCTCCATCTGCCCCACCTACTGTGCCCACAGCTCAACTTTGATCTCTGTTTGGAGAGACAGGGCCTTGTGTGCGTGTGTTTGTGTGTGTGTGTTTGTGAGGCGATGTGCATAGACACATTTATGCAACCAAAGAGCTGTTGCCTTTCACAGTGCCGGTGTGTCTTACAAGCGTCTCTTCCCTCTAGCTGTAAAGTGAGATGTGAGAGCGGTAGCGCGCATGGGTGCGTACGTACGTACAGCAAGCATATGTGTGTGTGTGTGTGGTGTCAGAGCCAGCTGCTGTGTTTGGTGTGTGTTTGGTGGGGGAGATGAGCCTAGATGAGCAGCCAGCCGCTTTGTGACAAGACATGACTCTAGGGGACTTATGGGCCTGAGACGTCGGGCATGGAGCTTGTGTGTGTTGCGTGTGAGAGAGAGTGTCATGCTATTTCACATCTTTCCTTCGCTCCTCAGCGTGCGGGGTCCTGACCCCTGTCTGACGGCAGGGTCTCCTGGGCTTCTCCCCAGCATCTGTTGAACCGTCACAGCAGAGGCGGCACCCGAGGAGGTCTTCTCTCATCCTCCTCTTACTCCTGTCCCCCCTTCTTTCCCGTCTCTCTCTGCCGTTACCCTTCGCCCTGCGTATGTATGCATGTCTGTCTGAGTGTCTGCCTGTGTGTGTGTGTGTCTGCCATGGTTTCTGTTTCACCAGCCCACCACTGCATCATCTTGATCCACACGTCCCTGAGCTCGAAAGCCAACCGGCTAAGGCCTGGTCGCGCCGCAGAACGGTCGATTTGGTCTTGCCGTTTTGGAGAGTCCACTTGGAGGAAAAAACAAAACAATAACATGCTGTCCCCCTAAGAGGAGTGCTACCGACCGATTATAGCCTTCCCAACAAACAGCACTCCCTGACTCTTGACGGATGTCTTTTTATACTGCCTGAAGGGACTCTTTGAATACCTGGTTCCGTATGTGTTTACTACTGAACGTAGTTACATTTTACAGTATCGTGTGTTGAGTATTGTATGATATTGCCTTCTCTTTTTTTCGTTTGGTCAATTTTCTTAGGTATGTTTGCAAGCAAACCAAAGTGTTGTTGTTTTATATGATGTAAAGATAATAGTTCTAAAAGAAGAATGTATCAGATTGACAGATGGAAAAGGGGGAAAGCATGTTTATTTGCACCTTGAAATTTGAGACTAGACTATATATTTTTTAATTACGGTACATAGATAACTTAATTTATGGTTGCATTTTATACAGTATGCCTGTCAATAGCCTAGTGTTGATCTTGTGAGTTAGGTGTATGCCTGCCTTTAACTCTCATAGATTCTTTTGTTTTGTTGAATTTTCGCCTGCAATGTTGCCTGCCTGTTTCATTATCTTTATGTAACGAGTTCTGACCATTGACATGTCAGGACCATAGAACTATGTATAAGAACAGTCAGGACAGGGGCATTTGGGGGAGGGGCGGGTCAAGAAAGGGAATGTTATGAGAAAACATAACTGTACATTTTTTTATTGAATAATGTAATGCACCTATATGTATGTTCATTATTTTGAAAAGAAAATGAGATTAAATATTTTGTAATGAGTATTGTTTGTTTTTTTTAAGATACTTTTCTTATGTCTTTCAAGATATTTACTCACAGTGAACTGGAACAAGTTGAGGGAATATAGTCATTCCTCTCTGCCTCACATTTGGCATCCCATTTGTTCAGGTTCTTATCTCTTTAGTCTTATGTTTGTTGTTTCCTCTCTCAAGCTTTCCCAATGCACAGTCCTAAGCCTCTCAATTGATGTTTGCCCTCAGGAATGACTCATTCATTTGTGTCTGTATGGTTCTGTCCCCTGGGAACAAACCCTGCTTCACATACAGTATCCCAAACCAGGACCACGGTTGTTCTTGTTTTACTGTTTCCATGTGATCTTAACCCTCGTGATGCCCTTACAATATTGTCTTGAACCACCAGATGGCTCCATCTGCTTGTTTTTTTTGTTGTCATTGCTGTGTATTTACTTATTAATTATTGTTTTGTATATTTGTTTTTTGTGCCTTATAATCGTATTGTCATTGGGTTTTAAATGCACACCTTGTTGCAGCTAATATGTGTGTGTAAGGCCTTGTAGCTGCCACAAAGAGATAGTAGTTTGGGTCAGTTTGACCCAGAGGACATCGTGAGGGTTAAGTTATTTGTGTGGCTCTTTCCTGCTTTTGTTTTTATTTAAACAGTTAACCAAGTCAAAATAACATTTGAGAAAATATATGTACTTTTATTAGTAAACATTAAAATACCTCATTAGGATATATACACACCCATAATATCTCTTAGGACAATCACGACATCATCAAACAGCATGTCTAGGGGGTTAAAACTAAAATGTTTCTGCTAGGGGACCATAGTGTGCAATTACATTAATGTATTTAGGTTCCAAAACATAAAATAAAAAGAATAAACAAAAACAACATCTTCATTAATGTATATTTTATGAGTAAGAAAATCAAGGAATAGCTTCAACACTACATTAACAAAAAAAAGTTCCCTAGTACATTGCTCTCTGACACCTGCCCAGGTGTGCTTAACTGGCTTTACTGTAGAACTATTATTGCAATGTTACTCTGTGGTGTTCACCACACTGGCCACTAGTGCTTCTCCCTGAGCCTTTAGGTTCTCTAAGATGTCCATCAGACAGTGTTTACTCTCTCCGTTGTATCCCAGCAAAATTGAGGACATGTGACCCAGGTAGAGGCCTCGACCAAGTCCCAGCACTACCTCCACATCTTCCACTAGCCTCACAGCCCGCTGGTCTGCCCAACCAGAAGTCACCTCCTGGAGGGACTGTGTGTCCAGGGCCTTGGCCAGCTTGTAGACCAGGCGGCGGGCCTCGTAGCCGGGCTGTAAACGGCCGACGAGCCCCTTCTCCCGGAGGTAGGCACAGATGAGGTGGACTAGCAGGGAGGAGCCGACTTCCATGAGTGGAGGGTCACAGACCGCCGACCTCTGGTCCTCTGGGATAAAGTCACCCACCTTTGCACTTTGAATGAGCACTTCGCTCTGGGATGCTGTGGAGACAAGATCCAGTGCTGTGTGGCCATTTCCATCAGTCTGCTGCAGGAGAACCGAGCCTGCAGGTAAATAGCATTAGATTAGCTGCCATTTATTAGCATCAGACACTATAGTTAAACATATACTGTACCCATGGGCGTCGGGAATATTTTTAATGTGGGGGGACCAATCTCCCCTAACGTTAAATTAACAAAACAAGGGAAGCGAGCTAGCGACGGAAAACCGCTGCAAAACAACGGCAACCAGGACTATAGCGGGCAACTGGATATGAAACCCTCAAACACCAATAGCATTTGAAATAACCTGCAGATTAGGTAAATCAGTTAAATACCCATGCTAGCATCACAACTCATAACCCTACTCACATAAGCATCATCCTGAAGTAAGGCAGGAGAGACAGTGTAAGCACCAATGGCATGACACATAGAAACACACAAAAAGACCACAAGCTAGCGGGAGCTAAAACAAACAGCTGTTTCCCCACTGGGTCGTGTGCCAGCCAGGGCTTTTAGCTCACTTCAGCGGTTAACTCCAGATGACACCTTGTTTCAGCTGTGTGACTGGCGGGTCACATTGTGTTTGTGTAAAACATACAACAGAGTTAGTGACCTGATGGAGGTTCTGTTACTGTGAACAGTGTGAGCGAGCCATTATTGCAGGGGAAAACATTTTGCCTTTGTCCCCAGTTTTGGAGTCAGGATAGATTAGAGACGATAGTGGTGGACTCCCAGTCGAAAGGCTGTGGGTGTGATCCCTGCCTACCTGTAGGCATCCTTGAGCAAGAGGTCTAAGCCCTCTGCTCCTTGATATTGTAACTGTAATCGCTGTAAGCATCTGCTAAATGGCCAACCTAAATGTAATTCTACCATGAGTCTACAGACATGCAGGACAACCAGGCAGGTGACAGGAAAATAATATCACATTATGACATGAAACACTATGTTCTCAGACAGGCAGTGCTTTGCAAGAATGCTTTGTGAAGGCATAGCGGGATTGTGAATTAACATGAATTACATGCTATTGTGCTATGTTTATATCAAAGGAGGATTGAAAAAGGATCATATACGTACAGTACATTGAGGATTGCCTGCCAAGATATGTACATTAGCTACGCTATCTCCAGTAAGCTTACTCTTTACCATATTCATGTTTGAGATAAAAACAAAACATCCACATATAAGACTTATTTCAAAAAAATAAAAAAAACATTCTTTCCCTTAAAAGCAAGTGGGTTATACAGGTGACATTTACTGCCTCTTTACACTTGTCTGTTGTCTGCTCAGACTGAAAGCCATTTTACACTGTCACATAGGCCTGTGCACACTTAGCCTATCAGCAGTGGGTCGAGGTCTTTGTTTGCTTTCAGACGGACCTGTTTTTATGGCAAACTGCGCTTGATGGCACTTGACTGTTCAACCCAGGCAATGCTGCTGCCACTTGCTAGCTAGTTTACAGGTTTGTGGCGGCGCTGTGTGAGGCCTGGGTGGATAAAGCCCTGAGACTCAGACACTGAGGCTGAACGAAGCACGGCATTTATGAGGATGACGGAATGATGGTGCGAGTGTATGAGTCTACCCCAGGTTCCACAATGAGCAGCTTTCACAGTTTAAGCACCATTAAATAATGATTTAATATTATTCAGGCCAAAATAGCTGTACAAGCCAAACATATATGACAGAAATTACAAACCTGTATTAACCAACTTAATGTTGGATGGAAAAAATAGATGGCATGCATTGTTGTTTTAAGGAAATCAATGGAAGTTGATGTACCAGCTACCTGCGAAGGCCAGCACTCAGCTATCTTTGCATTTCATGCACGAGTGGCTAAAACTCAATCTGCATAAAACGTTTATCTACATAAACTTATACGCAAGCGGTGGGATTCACAATGAAAGGGTCTGGCTATAAGGGTGGCTGTCGAGGATATAGGAGCACAGGTTAATTAAGGGGATCACAAGAGACACATGAGGGAAATAAGTAAAAACTAGCATGAGTCAGAAGTGTTGTTTGAGGACATCACAGCTAGGTCTCCTCAATTTGACTGTTTTACTCAATTTTACTACTCCACCTTATGTCATTCTATAAAATTGTTGTACTGTATGATGGGTTAATGTTCATATTGTGTCATGTCATTATGCAGCTTCCGATGAACCTTGGACTGTGTTTTGCGTAGGACCTTTCATGCCTTGGCGAGAAATCGAAGCACTATTTCTTGCTTATCTAGAAGTAAATAAAGAGGAGGAAAATGTTTAATCTTCCTCTGTTCCACTGGCACAGTACACACAGTGACATCTGAGGTGCCCTTCAGAGATACATAGCCCAGATTATTCAACGATTTACTTAACGGTGCCTCTTAAACCATATACACTGAGGATAAACCAGGTGCACTCTAGTAGAATGCCATTTTCTGCATCTTCAAAGCACACTCAATGCTTATAAATGACAAAAGAACATATAACCTTATAAACACAAAAAGACATAATCACCCCCATGAAGTAATAGACACTGCAAGATGTTCAAGAGCTTTCTGTCTATTAGCTACCATAATCTGTTCTTCAACCCCTACAGGAGTGTTGGGCAATATGATATATAAGGCATGACAATAGGAATGTGTAGACTACTAGAGATTTTGCTACAGTATACGGTTTCTACCGTGACACACTGAATCAGTGGGAAGGACCGCTTTGTATCTCCTGGGGAGGCCCCCGTGAGGTTGCATGGAGGTGCACACGTTTGTCATCCCCCATACAATACATACTTAAGAAAACACACCCATAATAGTTTACAGTATATGGATCTCCTCAAAACAATAAATAAATGTGATGAAGTAGCCTTTCATTAGTAAAATATAACAATTTTACAATTACATTTAAATTGAATTAACCATAAAAATACATTACCAGGCTTATTTTGTATAAAAGCCATTAATTG
>JAODUG010000024.1:2950735-2968110 GCA_027564795.1 Aphredoderus sayanus | reverse complement strand
TGTGCACTGCTGGCACAACAAGGTGTGTGTTTGAAACCCGAGGACAACAGGAGGGTTAAAAGGCACAAAAAACAACAAATACATAAAAATACACACAGCAATGCCAATTAAAAAAACACAATCATACACAATCAGATGGCACCGCCAGGTGGCCAAATACAAGAGGGTTAAATGGCAAAAAAACAACATAAATACATAAAGAAATAATTCATTAATAAATAAATACACACAGAAATGCCAATTGAAAAACACACAAAACATACACAATCAAATGGCGCCGCCGTGTGGCCAAATATGAGATTTCTGAGTACATTACAAGGGTTAATATAGGTCCTGGCTAAACTAAAGGTTGCGCTCCCTTTCTTTTTACCTGTTGGGTTTAGGGTCTTGGCCGGGAGCAGTAGTTAAGTTCTGTTCCACCTAAATGCCTCAGATCGTCATCATCCATCTCATCTTCATAATCTCCCAGGCCTGGTGTCACACACACACACACACACACACACACATACGACAGGCAAAAAAAGGGCAAACAGCGCTAGCTAAACATGTAAACGAAGGCTATAGGAAATGGTCTGGTGGTCGATTCAACCAGTATTGTCAGACTAGGATGTTTAAACAGTCAACCAATTCAGGGTGAACACACACTGACAGATTGGTTTAGATAAATATACCCCATACTTTCACTTCCGAACAAGCTTGCCTGCAAACGGTGACAAATAAACTGATCATAACCTCAAGCACCAGATCCTGCCTGCAGGTGTATTTATGTACATTGATCTTCTGCTAAAGAAATACACTCTTGTATAAATGCTTTATCTTGAGGGCTGTGATGGGGCCGTAAAAATGTCTTTGTTGGAGCTTGCACACCAGAATTGTATTCAGACCAAAATATATAAGAAAACCTTTCACCTTTTAGATGTTTTAGGCCTTTGATGCAGAAATGACTTATCATGTTTTGTAAATTTGTTGGGAAATGATGTAATATTGCAGCGTTGGTAGCAACATTTCTGTATTGGTTGTCTGAACAAATGTACAGAAATGACTAAGAGTTCATTTGCAGGGTTTATGAAGCTCCTTATGTTCAGTTATAATTTCACTCTGAAAAGCAAAGTAATGTTCACCTTTGGCTGATATACTGACATACATGTAATTCGCTTTGGATAAAAGCGTCTTCCAAATTCCGTAAAAGTAAATATCCCAGTGGTTCGCAAACCTTAAAAAGCATAAATGACCTGGCCCCTCCATTATACCTCTATGTCCTCCTCCCCAAGCACACCCCTACCTGATGCCTCAGGTTCACATGCAACACTAAGAACCAAGGATCAAGCTCTGGATCTGGGGCAGCAAGGCCTTGTTCTCGAACGCCCTCCCCAATCACATCCAACAGACCAACACCCTGCCATTATTCAAACATCACCCATTCAAGCTTGCATTCACTACCTAACCTTTCCTTTCTCTTTACTTTCCTCCATTGTTTAAGTTCCCTTGCCATTTTCACTACCTGCCTCATATTGTCTTTGTTTTAGTTGTATTATTAGTACCTATTTATTTGATTTTACTGTTTGTGCTCTTTGTAAAGCAGCGTTGAAGCCTATCAAATAAGTTTAATGTATTATGTACTGTAAATGTAATCTTAAAAAAAGCAATATATGCATTTTTGCAACTGGGGCCCTTAAAAGGTAATGGAGGGATTCACAACAATTAGGCAAAACATTAGCTCTACATTTCAGTTTTGCTGGAAGGAGGGCTGATTTCATTCTGTTCTATTCTAGTAATATTAAAGCCTTTTGCTTTACATTTGCATGGTTTTATTCGATTGGCACTACATGTCTGTTGTGACTCGAACAGCCCACCTGAGCAGAAGTCGATCTTCTTCAGCATCTCAGCCACGTCGTCCGTGTTGACCATATAACTGCTCATGCTCTCATAACCTGCTTCTAGATGCGCAACCTTAGAAGCCTTGGCTGCGGCTGCAATTCTGTCACACACACAAACTTTAAAATGTTGGTTATGGCATTGTGTAATTTCATATATAAGTTAAGTATTTAATCAAACTAATTTTCAAAGATGTATGTTTACCCAAACATACTGTAGCTGCAATTAATAAAATGAATGGGCATGTTTGATTTTGGTGTACCAGCAAGCACTGACAATGCTATTGTGTAATGTCAATGCTTGCCACACCTCCATCACAATCGTGAAAGGACCATTAAACCAGTGATTATTAAACCCATTCAACACACACACACACGCACACACACACACACACACACACACACACACACACACGCATGCATGCACATACGCATGCACACGCACACTCATGCACACACAAGCATGCAGTCACCCTCTTTTGCCTAGCTAGCCAGTGACGCAGGTCCGTAGAGATTTGATCGATTTATTTTATGGACAAGTGAGGAGAACTGGCTGGTCTGTTAAATAATGTATAAGCAGTGACCGGATATGGCAATGCTAATTAACAGGCCTTTGACAACAGTGAGTACACCACCCAATACAGTTAATTGTCTGACAGCTCAAGTCAATATATATTACCACACTTCCAAATACAACTTAACACACAACAGTGCTCAATACAGTATATCTGGCCAGTGAACCTTAAAAGGTTTTATAGCTCATAATGCCAGTATAGAAACAATATATGCATGGTCTTCACACTAGCCAAGACAATACACTAGTTGCCCACCCCAGCTCAGTTCATTTTCAAACAACTGTAATTTGTGTGGGTAGCGTACAAACTAGTGAGAGTCTGAGTGGTGTAGTGGCAAGGGTTGAGAGGAATGTGAGCCACTCAGGTAGCTTCCACCACAAACTGAGCATAGCAGAACACAGAGTCAAACCAAGGCCCTAATATGAGACCTGGTTGTCTCAATGAGCAGACTGCTCAGCTGATCACTGCTAGGCATAATTTGGCAAAACTGGTTCAGGGCACCTTATTTATCCATCTTACCCATTCAACACTTCTGCAAGTGTTTCTGCCACCCCCACCCTCCCCCAACTCCTTTTATGCTGATATAATCAGTGTCATGGTGCTTTCACTGTGTCCTATTGGGAAGGGGGCCTGTTTTCATACACACACACACACTGAACGGAATTATAAACGCAACACACACATATACGCCCCCATAAACCATGAGCTGAACTCAAAGGCCAATTTATCTCATTTTGTTCACAAATCTAAATCTGTGTTAGTGAGAACTTTTATTAACATCTTTATTAAGACATTTATTTTTGTATAGGTGGTAAATGGACTGCATTTATATTGTGTTTTTGTAACCTACCGGCCACTCAAAGCACTGTATACATGATTGCATCACATTCACACTACAGATATACACTGATGGTGGTGTCAGCCACGCAAGGAGCCACTTGACCACCGGGAGCAGTTAGGGTTAGGTGTCTTGCTCAAGGACACCTCAACACCTGGTGAGGAGTTGGCAGGGTTTGAACCAACGACTTGTTGATGACCTATTGCCCCACTCTAGCCGCAGTGGGTATGGCGGGTGTGCCACTGTCACCACCCCTCCAAATATCAGGTTTGTTGAAATCAAGCATACATGCATTGCAAAACATTACTTACTTCTCCAATATCACCTTGGCACTCTGAAATATTGAAAAGAAGCAAGAAAGTGAAACAAGTTACATGTTATTCATGTGGATGACATCTGAACTTTCGAGGCATTCAGTATAGTAACAGTTGATCGTTTACTGTACAACTGTGTACTCCCTGGTTTATCATCTTAAAAAGTCAGCAATTTTAAGGTGATCTGTTGTCATGCTGGAAAAAGATTGATATTTGAAATGAAGCCAACTCGACCAAAACAAAACCCTTCACCCTCCACATTAAACACACAAGGCTAGGATAGTGTTGTGCGGGCTGCACCACTTTGTTCCCATTAGAAAGATGCGTGCACATGCAGTGTATTAGTTCACAATTGCTGACCTCACCTTTAAAAAAAAAATAATAATTAAAAAAAAGGTTTTGCAATTGTAAACCATTACACTGCGAAAATCAGAGTATTTCCTCATCGTCCGCTAGCTTCCCATTCTGTGTGCGTAATAAAATGTACAGCGTTTCGAAATGACGGACACAATTTCAAAATAGCCTCTCAATGGCAACATGTTACAATTACACGATAAACTGTTTATAGTACTGTAAACTCATACCCCCTCTTTCAAGTGGTGAGTTTCACTCGGCGGGTTGTGATTGCAAAGACGTAGCGATGTCAATCTGTGTCCATTTTGAAGCACCCTGTATTTTATATCATGGTGTTCCACTTCCTACACAGCTCAGAGTCTACATTGGAATACTGAGATACACTAGCCCAGCCGTGGCAATATGTGGGGGCGAAGGTTCTGAGGGAGATTCTACAGCAACAACCCAACATGTTGAGTGTATTGTCTGTACTTTAACTGAGACTTTATAGTTGCAAAACACCCAATCTGCACTATTTAATTGTCATCGTGTTTCCATTAGAGGCTTTAATGCCAAATATACTGGACTGCACTACATTAATGCTCAATACACCAGCTATTAAGTATATATCATAACAAAGTATCAAAGATAAAAATCCCAAGCCACTTTAAAAGCCAATGTATAAAAGTGAGTTTTAAATCTGAAGGCTGGGGGCCAGTCTAACATGCATAGGTAAGTCATTCCACAGCCTTGGGGCCACGACTGAGAAGGCTCGGTCTCCCCTGTTTTTGAGCCGCGTTCTATCTAGGGACAACAAGGAGACGCGGACCTTGATGACCTCACAGGAGCGTGCAGCTTCATTAGCTCAGCTATATACACTGGGACTTGGCCATAAAGGGCTTTAACCCTCCCACTGTCCTAAGGCATTTCAGCAGACTACCAGCAGAGGGAGCCAACCACAGAATGTCATATGTCCGTGTTGTGGTTGGTGTCCACTACTGGCGAATGCACCGGGTCATTTTGACCCATAGGACAGCAGGAGGGTTAAAGAGAGGGTATATGACTTTCTGCCACTAGAGGTCATACTGTAGCATCAGTATCTCAAACCACAAAAAAAGGATTGTAGTCCTTGCACACGTACATGCACGAACATGGAAGCAAAGCGGGGCCGACTTTGATAACAAAGATCTTGTATTACAACATTCTCAATTCTCATTCTCAATGTCAAAGTCAACAATTTCATTCTCTCCTCAGGATGCACTTAATCTAGTATATATAAATAGCAAATAGTTGTTTGCTGCTATATTAATGTTTAGAATATCATGTAAGAGCACCTTTTAATGCTGCCTAGATATATTTGATAACATTTCCATATGGCATTATCATACAAAGCCTAGGACATGCATGAATTTGTAGGACATGAAAAGCTGGAATCCCATCTTTCTGCGTGCATACGCACACACACACACACACACGCACACACACACACACACACACACACACACACACACACACACACACACACACACACACACACACACACACACACAAAGCCTACATATATATACAATTTATTCCATAACAATCAACCACAGGGGTGAAGTCGAGGTTGTGAAATTCTATTCCAACGTTCTGCATCCCCGTTTTGATAGTGCTGATTTGAATTCCATTTCCGCTAATTTTCCCATATGAAGCCTCCCACATCTCCCTATAGATAAAATAAAAACCAGTTGGAACTTGTATAGGGAACGCATTCGCCTTCTCCTCTCTCTCTCACTCTCCTACCTCTCTCCCAACCTCTCTCACCCCCTTTTCAGGCTCTTTGAACTCTTTCTTAGAGCGGGCCTATTCAGTGGGGAGAGGGCTTCTGTAGTGACGCTAGATAGCAGGGCTGTGGCTGGGACTGGTGTTGGAGGTGCTTGAGGGGATTTGAGGCTACTTGGAAATGGTGTTTATTAATATTTAATAGCGGCAGTTCCTCGCTAGATCATATCTCCTGGCTGGGTTTATACACACTGTCAGTCGTGGCTCGTGGACTTGCATGTCGCCATTCAATTATGGGTTGTTTGTGCTGGGTATTGTTGTGCGTATGTACATTCCCGTGTGTGTCTGTGTGTGTCTGTGTGTGTGTGTGTGTGTGTTTGTGTGTGTGTGTGTGTGTGCGTGCGTGTGTGTGCGTGCGTGCGCTTCCTGGTTATATCTGCTGTTTGTGTTTGCATTTACAGTGGGCCCCTGCTTTTCAATATAGCCTTAATGTTAATGATGAGAGGAGGCTGCACACATACTGTAAGTGTATTGTAAGTTGATGGTGTCACATGTGTCAATCATGTGACCAATGAAATCACAGAAAGAATATAGTTTCACGGCCCTAGGAAATGTGCGTGTGCAATTCCTGTTTTCTCCCATTTCCTATGAGTGGTCACAATGGCTTTTGTGTATCACCATTGAAAGGCTCAAGGAGATGAAGTATCTTCACTTTCATGACATCTTTTTTTGAGGAAGCCCAAACAAAACAAAAAAGGCTTATTGAGAGCAGCGCGCAATGTGATATGGAGTGCAGTGTGCTTGAGAACAGCAGTGTGAAGGGGACCTCTGGGCTTTAATGAAATGCTCCTATCCAGACATGGCTTTGTCTGCCTTCATCAGGCTGTTTGTAAGTACAGCAAGGATGGAGGCGACTGTAGCTCCTATGCCACTGTCAGAAATACACCGTCCTCTCTACACCTCTCCTGACTAGAGGCCTCTTAATCCAGATATCAAATCTGGACACTATTCCGTTCCCTGTAAAGGACGGGTGACTAGACTGTGTCTGGGAGGGGGGCAAGGGGCCACAGGAGACCTGGGCTGTGTGTGTGTGTGTGTGTGTGTGTGTGTGTGTGTGTGTGTGTGTGTGTGTGTGTGTGTGCCTTTGGGAGATCACAGCAGGGGGGGGTTCACATAATAAGGCTGTCTGGGAGAGCAGTGGGCCGCAACTGACAAAGATGACCCCAACTGTCACAAGACCCACACACACACACACACACACACACACACACACACACACACACACACACACAGGGAGAATAACACAGGCACCCAGGGCACCTTAATGACACACACACAAACATAGCGAAACACACAGGCATCCAGGGCACCTAAATGACACAAAGACACACACACACAGGATGGGTAAACAGCAACAGGGTGTACATACAGAGAAAGAGATCAGGGTTCTCTGCCACGACGGTTAACATGTGGATCAATGCCATGGATCTAGACCCTCCAGTACCGCAGCTTGACAGAAGGTCTAGTGAGCTTGAACCCGTGCTGCAACCATGCCCTTGCTTGTCTTGGCATTAGAATGCTTTATTATGATCCTAAAACGGTGATGCTGGGAGAGAAATTAAATCAGTGGCTAAATCGTTGCATGATTGCCCATTCCCTGAAGACTCTGGCATCATTTGGTAGAAAGTGTCTAATAATTGGTTTTTCGGCCATGTCAGACACATGCAATCCCCCCCCACTAATGGCTCTGTTAGGGAGGACCCAGCCTCTTGGGGCAGATGAGGACATAGAGAAATAGCCGGACCGCAAGAAAAAAGATGTACCCCTACACCCCACTTTGTGCTTTCCCAAATGAGAGAGAGAGAAAGAGAGCGAGCGAGGGAGGAGAGGGGTGAGAGAGAATGAGAGAGAGAGAAAGAGAGAGAGCGAGGGGTGAGAGAGAATGAGAGAGAGAGGTAGCGATAATGAGAAAGAGAGAGATAATGACAAAGAGAGAGAATGAGAAAGAGAATGTGTATGCGTGAGCTAAAGAAAGAATGTGTATGTGAGAGCTGCGAGGAAATGAAGTGGCAGTAAGTGCAGCCAAAGGGGGGAAAGCTCTTCACTGTGAGTTTAATACATCAGACTGGGGATTTGGCAGCCCGCCACACAGCAATTGTTTACCTTTTTGCTCACTGGCTGCATCTGTTCTGTTTTGTAAACGGCACTAAACTATTCGCCCGTAAACACCGGAATCAATAACAACTGCTGAGGGAATTCCCCTCGTCCCTCCCCTTCCTCTCTTTCCCTCCCTCTCTTCCCTGTTATATCCCTCCTTACCTCCCCCCATTCCCTGCCACTCAGGAACCAGTGTGTGTGTGTGTGTGTGTGTGTGTGTGTGTGTGTGTGTGTGTGTGTGTGCATGTATGTGTGTGTGTGAGTGAAACAGAGCACTAGATGGAGAATGTCATTGCTGTGGAAGTGATGATAGAAGCCGCAGGAGACACTGTGGAGACTGGTAGCTCTTCAGAAAAACCTGTTTTGTTTGTTTTTTATTGTGTTCGGGTTTTTTTGCCTTACATTGTTGTGAGAGCGGCTGAACCCGGACACTGCAGCCCCGCGGGGTTCAATATTCTTCCAAATTATTTCTTATGCGAATCCCCCCCCCCCCTCCCCTTCCCCCTCACAGACACACACCTTCACTTTACATTACAAGAGGTGTGGGGAAAGCTCACGTTTGTTTTACGAGCTGCTAATAGTGACACATAAATCCTGCTGGGGTCACACTACATCTGCTGAGGAGCATTGTCTTCAGTAATAGGGTCTCATACAGTAATGGCATACGGTGCCGCTATCACCTATCCACTTATCCCCCTTGTTTGCCAACTCCTCCCGGCTCTATCCCGTGCCCCCTCATTTTCTATTTAAGGATGCATTACTGTAAGTGCAGTTTCACCATACGTTCAGAACATTGCCCTCCCGTACGGGGGGCTGGGCCGGAGATTAAATTAAAGCCTAAGATATTCACACATAACGATGACTAAGTCTGTTTAAGGCTGGAAGCTCTCCGACTTTTACCACCCTTATTGATTCACGCTACACTGACCTCTGCTTGAACCCTGCCGGCTGCTGGCGCCCTTTCCCATGCCGCTGTGTGCTACATGCTACGTGCTATGCTATACGACACACCTGGGTGCTTTTAAGCACCCCCTCTCCATCAGCCGGCTATGAAAGCCTCCATTTGGCGTCACTGTTGTGACAAAGGTATAATGAGGTTTAGATGGCTGTGCACTAGACGGCTATGGCTATAGGGCTATTTGGCTGGGGAGAGAGGCCATAAATACACATGTAGCCCGGGCCGCAGGGCTGTGCGCCGAGCCAGAGGACTGCTAAACATCAAGGTCACATGGCAAGACCTGCGTGAGTTAGTGTCGGGTGTGAAGCGGTCACCGGATCACAGGTGGAGGGGAGGAGGGGAGACCCGGAATGTGGAGTCGGAAGAGACGATGGCTTGGCGACCAAGGTGTGTCGCGAGCCGCCCCGCCCCCCCTCGGGCGCGTGGAGATGTGCTTTTTGCAACTTCCTCTAGGACACACGCACACGTGCACTGCGACACAGCTGGTGATGTGTGAGCCCGGCGAATGAGGCGCGCTCGGGCGTGTGTGTGTGTGTGTGTGTGTGTGTCAGCTAGCGGTGTTACGCTTCTTCCGTGGCGCACGCTCCCACTGGACCCCATTAGGGTGGAGATGCAGAGCGGTGGGCCCATGCAGCTTAATTACACACACACACACACACACACACACACACGCCAGGAATGAACACATACACTGCCCTATTCTACATGCAGTCTCAAACAAGCACTTGCACACACTTACACATTAATGCATACATGTATTTCACTTACACTTATACACACTTGAGGCTGAGGTGAATATATTCCAAGGTGACTGGAGGGTCTGGGGAGCAGTAGCAATTATTCAGCAAGGCTGACATGTGCAAATGATTGTGAGAAAGACTGCTATAAATAAAGTTGTTTATGTACACAGTGTTTATATTCACATGCATGTGGGCACATACATGGTGCAAAGTACCGTAGTAGCCCTCTCGAACTTTAACACACACACACGCACACACACACACACACACACACACACACACACACACATGCACAGACTCAAAGTTGGAGCTCATGCATGATTAAACCATACATCCAGAGGGACTGTGTGTGTTGTCATATTGCCATATTCTGTTTAACAACATGGTAAAGCGTCCAGAGGATCCAGAGGCAAGCATTTAGAAATGACGGGGGCAATCCCCCTCCCGCACCACGTCCACAGGCACACACACGCACACACCTCTTCCGTTTTGTTTCAGTGTTCAGTCATCTCTTGGCGTTCAGAGCCACAACTAATACGGAGCTGATCCATTCCCAAATGCCTTTCGCAGCGAAGGGGAGCTCATTTAAGTGGACACACAAAGTGTTTGTGCATGTGTCGGCGAGTACAGCAAGGCGTCTCCCAGCCGCCCATTCTCCAGCTTAATGCGGAACATCCCCTGGGTGATGGCTTTGGCAGCCGCCGAAATGGGAAATCCATATTTGCAGAGGGGGTCATTGGAGGGTTAGGGGGGGAAAAAGTTTTGCTCTCCGAGAGAAAGAAAAGGGGATACATGCATGACTTCTCAGACAGCAAACGGTTTTGCATACATCTTTGTTTGTGCTGGCAATTGGGCACAGTAAGGTGCAGGTCGATATTTATATGAGGTGTTGCACTCGGCAAGGGTTGAGGAAGCATGTGTGCTGTGATGAGTGCATGTAGGCTGTGAAGGTGACAGCCTAAATTGCTTGAGGAACGTCCAGGACTGCTCTCATGTCTTTCTCCAATTCTTGTATTGTATATTTTGCTGCCTTTCTGTAAGATTCTAAGTGTTTTAACTTCCTTCTTTATGTTATTCCCTACTGCACAGCACCCATGGAACCTCCTGTGAAAGACAGCAACTTCACTTTGACCTCCCACCAGTTGAGGGCGCTAACCCAACTTGCCAGCAGCCTGTTTGAGTTTGAGACAAGTGTGGAGGACCTGGCTACGAATGTGGCCTTTATCAATTGTGCTGGAGAGACTCCCCGTATCAAAGGTACTGCCGCTGTAGGCAACGCATACAGCATAAATGCAAACAATTAATCTATGTAAACACTCACTCGCAGAGCATTTTCAGTTTGACATCGCTTGACATACGTTTTGACCAACATCTAAAGAAATGTGTTATTTTTAACATTATCTTGGGTGTTATATAAGGCCTTTGTAGCCCTTTCCCCTCTCCTGTTTGAACCGCTGCTACAGAGAGTTAAATGAAAGCTTTTGGTGCGTAGAGTAATTTCCATAAAGGTTACATTTACAAAAACAAGACTTGCAGAAAGGCTCAATTTACAGAGAGGTAAACAGCCTTTAAAGGGCAGTTATCCAAATCATTAATTCCAGGCAATCAAACGGCTTAATTACCAGAAATTCATCAGATGGTTTTAAAGGTCAAAAAGTGACGTGGAAAGCTTGCAGCTTCCTCCTTCTTATGGCTGCCGTGGTCTTGTTCAGCTAAATTGCCTCGCCTGGGGTCTCACTCTTTCCCTTCTGATTAGGGAACCATGGCCTTGATGTTTGTGGCTTTTAATTCCAACCCCCCTCCTCCAGCCCCCCCGACACCCACATCCCAAATTTAGACACATATAAAACTCTCACTGTTAGCGTAGCGCTGACTGCCTGTTACAGCTGCCTGTGAGGCACATACATATATTCTCTGGTCACTGTGTCTGATCTGCTGTAATCTGGGAAGATGGGAGAGATATGACCCATAATGGCTCTGAGTTATATGCTTTTGCTTTTATGCTGCAGCACTGAGCATTCACTCGGGCTTTCAGCACATCATAATATCATATATTATGAGTGATATGGAAATGCTTGTGTTAAATAATGCAGATCTCTAAAGGTTGCGTTGCCGTGTAGGTTTTCACACTTCCCTCATTAGAGTGGTTATTTCCTTCATGGATTGGAGCTCATGAACTTCGAATTGCTTTGTTGTTGGTCATTGATTTTTGCTGAGGCAGGTTTTCATGGTCATGGTTCAAAACTATACATTTCACTATAATGTCTACACTTGCCTGTTTACAGGTATCTTGAAAAAGGCTAAAGAGGAGACTGTGGAGGATGAAAGCAAGGCCACCGGTGAACACCTCCACCACATCCAAGAGGTGATGATTGACCCTACTACATTTCAATTTTATTCCCAGCATGTACATTCTAATAGCTTATTGTTATTACAAATAGACTGCAAGTGTTACACATGGGTTTCCCAGACATGGTGTAACTGAAGGTATCAGGCATAGGACTTAATCTATACTACGGAATTATTGCAAAAAAGTGGCTTTCTAGTACACAGTTATACCTTGGATAAGTTACCTATTGACTGTGGAGTCCTAGACAGTCAACCACAGTCAGTTAATCCACTTGGGTTATTTATTTGTTTTTCTTAAGCGATAACCTGAACTGGCTTTAGGTTATGCGAGGTTTAAGCTGCCACTCAAACGGTGATGAAGGAGAGACACAAGAGTTTGGCAAGCAGCTAAATCAACGATTCAACGAATCGACCTGAACTGGCTTTAGGTTATGAATAAAACTGGGAATGTATTACAAAAACCCATAAGGATGTGGAGGAGTAAAACATTAATAGCACACATTTAAACCATTTCTTCTAGCTAAGCCAAGAGGACAATACCACAACATCTGTATGTTTGACGGAGATAAAAGGTTGTCTTGTGGGTTCAATGGGCTTACCTGTATTTTTCTCTGAGCAAGATACCTTGCTTGTATCTGCTTATACTTGTAGCATATAAAAATATCTACTACTTTGAAACAATTAAATTAAATATATTTGTAAAATAATTGTATGCTGGGGTTATGCCACATTTCTCACTGAAGGTCCTAATGAACATTCCTCAGATTGAATATGTAGATAGAAAAAGGAGGAAGAGATGCAGATGTGACACATGGCAGTGCAAGCTTTATTAAACAATATGTCAATCTATAAAATATACAAATTTGATTTGGAAACTGTACTGCACATAACGGCAAACACATTCATACAGCACTACATAGTACATAAAACTGTAAAAGTTTGCCCATGTCTCTGCATTCACACACATCCTTAATCTGCCTGCATTATTTAGTGATGGGGCCGCTCTAAACTCTCTCTTGATCAAAACATGATCAGCTAAATCAAGACCAGGGTTGGACTAATTTAAGACAATTTAGGACAACATTATTCTAGAATTCGACCTAATCACAGCCTGGGACACCCTCTATGTGACACATAATCATGCAGTACATTCACATGCTGATTGGATGTGTTCTCATCTCTTCCTGGTTTGACAGCCACTGGTTCTGCAATTTGACTGGAAAGCAGCATTTCAGGGCCTGGTCCCTCAGATGGCCCACTGTGTTCAAGTGGTCCTGGAGGATGTCTGCACTAAGAGTCTCCAGCAGGAGGAGGTCCTGCATTCCTCTGGGCACACCTTTATCACCCTGAGCAAAACGTCTGCTCACATACCCAGCAGCCTTAGCGACATGCTGCATAGACATGACTCCTCCCACAGCTGTTCAGAGAGACACACTCCCAAAATGATTGCCAAGGTAATGTGTGTGCGTTTGCATCTGTGTGTGTGTGTGTGTGTATGTGTGTCTGTGTGTGTGTGTGTGCATGTGTACGTTTGCTATCTGTTTGTGTGTGTGTGTGTGTGTGTGTGTGTGTGTGTGTGTGTGTGCACGTTTGCTATCTGTGTGTGTGTGTGTGTGTGCACAAAACTGAATGTTTGCTTGGTCTCCTCTCAAGGGACAGTTCCTCATTTATCATAGTCACTGCTACCAGCTGTGGAACTGAAACACTCTGATCTCTTGCGCCCCCACCCCCTCAGCCTTCTGTCTCTCCCCCCCCACCCATGTTTTCCTCACCACACTCCTCTTTTCCACAATCTCTTTCTATATCTGTTTGCCTTGCAGTCATATATAACTCTCTCTGCACACCCTTAATCGCATTTCTACTCTTCCTTTTGTACCTGTAAGCTAAGACGTAATATGACATAAGAAGACATCCATAATACCACCCCTCGCCCCAAACTGTAGTTAAAATGTTTATGGAGCTACATGCATATGTGTCAATATGTGTATGCATGTAAACATCAATGAATGCAAACTACTCCTTTAGGAGTCTACTGTGAGTATATTGCTTTATACACCTTTCTCCCCTCATTAGTCCCTAGTTAACTGAGCTGTAAGACCGAGGACTCTCTGGGCTTCCGCTCTCTGCAGGAGACAGTCCACTCACTCCAGACCTGATCTGTGTGACGCCCTGGATCACACCAGGGCCTGGGAATAGGCTGGGGCCTATTTCTTTGAGGGATATAAAGTGAACATTTCCAATGGGAGCGGAGAGGAAGGAAGGAGGAAGACGAAAGCATGAAGTGATGGAGTGGAGAGATGGGTGTGAAATGAGGCAGAGAACAGAAGAAGAGGGAAAGACCGAGGCTAGACGAGAGCTGGATAAAGGCAGGGATAGTGTGTGAGAGAGAGAGATGAGAGGAGAGGGCCTGGGAAAAAGGTCGGGTGAGTCTGACTGGATGGGGAGATTCTCTGGGGTTTCCATTAACAGACAATCCTCAGAGGACGTAAGACCAGATTTAGAGTTTCCCTCTACAAATCCTCCTCACTGTTTGGAGACAGCAATGTCGTCTTTTTGGACTAAAGGGGCTGCAGAGGACAGTGTTGTGAGTTAATGTGGCTGACTAGACCTTTTATTTCAGGACTATGTGGGTATGTACAGACCCCCATCTCATTACAGACTCCCTGACCTGATATCACTTTTCTTGCACCTCTTGTGATATATCTTGATTGTTTTCTGTATGCAATAAATCTCCAGCGTAGCTCCGCCCAACTCCAACTGACAGGCGGTCTAATCAGGCACATTACCTCCAAACACCTGTGTGGGTTTACAGGCTCATTAAAACACCCCTCGTTCCTCCTGTTTATTTCCCCCTCCCCCTAATTAGTTCTTCATTTAATGCCTCTGGCCAACTTGCTCAAAGTTCCGCCATCATCCTCTCATAACGTCCTCTCTCCAGCTCTCCTGTCTGCTACTTCTCTGTCCGCCATGCCGCCTTTCTTATCTTCACTTCCTTACCTGCACCTCCCCCCATTTTCCGCAAGCGCTTTTACACTGACAGTATTTGTGTCTCTCCTTGCTAACGAGTGTCAGCATTTGTCTGCGCACAGGACCTGTACAGCGCATTTATGTGTAGGTCAACGCTTCAAAGATGAGAGCCTTTCAGCTCAAAGGTTATACATGCATGCATTTGCATTCAGTAGTACCCAGTGAGACAGACGTCCAAGACCATGCCTGTTAGATATTATATATACTTTTCCCCTGTTACTTTTTTATTTTTTTTTTACACATGGCCCGGTGTTTGAGTAGAGAGCAAATTACTATACAAGACCTGTGCATGAAATATGGCCAGTTCAAAGGCATTATGATGGATCAATATTTTGCACATTTATATTCATACTTTCCGTACACCAATGTGTGAACCCACGTCTCTGATGTTATTAGCATACATAGCCTATGTAGGTTACAATACTGTATATGTCGAGTCGAGACATTTGGGCAATTATTGGCATTGAGATGTACACTGAATGACAAGTGGTGATTCTGAATTTATATTACTTAGATCCAAAATAACTGGTGACAGTGATGTGGTGGAATGCTAATTGACCGTACTGTATGCCTACTCGCACATTAGGCAATATGTTTCATGGGGACTCGTGACTAGATTTTAAGCCTGTGATCTGAGCTAAAATTTCACACATTGGTCACAGAGAGATTAAAAAGCCCACAACAAAAACGCACAACTAATACGCAAACAGCTGTGTGTGAACATAATCTGCCAAGTGTACAAATGCAGTTCTCATAAAGGGAGACACCTCTGTCACATTATAGTGCCACCCGTTATAGCTGAAACCCAGTGTTGCCCCAGTTTGTTTGGAAACAGCGTGGGATAGTGTGTTCTAGCAGTGCTGTAATGCAATTGACGACACATTTCTCTATGGGCCAAGGACAGGAAGTCAAAGTATATCGCTAGCAACTGCTAATGTCTTTTAGCTTAATGGTCTATTAAATAAAGTAACATAACAATGTGAACGTATGTTACACAAAGATAGGCTGATAACAGTTATCATTTTATAGGTGCAGTCATGGAAAATAGTATACAGTAGCACTATGGTTTTACTTGACGGCACAACAAAATGCTGCTGGGAACCTATAACCTTTAATGAACAAGTAACCAAAACACATCAACAATTTATTTCAGCACCCATACCTTTCTTCAGAATGACCCTCAAACCCTAATGTAAATTTGGGCTTTCTCTTGCACTTAAAAACTTGCTTCACTGGGTGTGTCCTAGTGGGATCATGTTCTTTAGTAGTTGTTCATGTTGTTTCATTCAGACTTTGATGCGGATACAAACGTGTGTGTGTCAGAAATACCTGTGAGTGTGCGTGTATGTGTGTGAGTGTCTAAATCTCTCTGTCTTCTCTCTGGGCCCTTCCTCAATCATCATGAGTGATGCAGAGTGTTGTGTCCATGTCGGCACATGAAGCCCTGGGCTCTCTCTGCTCTCTCTCCCAGCTAAGCTCCTAATGACTGCATCCAGTCAGATATTGACTTAATTGTCCAAGTGGCCACTGTTCCCAGGCCTTTAGCCCCACTGGAGGCTTTCTTTATGGGGAAAATAGTGTGAGGAGATTGTGAGATTGTCAATTGTGTCTGCACATTGGAACCCTGATCTGACAGAATGTCGAAATCCTCATCCAGCCACTACAGTAACTCAAGTAATGGAGTGTGTGAGTGCAGAATTAGTCTTAGGTGAGAAATAATTTACAACCAGAATGATTGAGGAAATTCTCGGACCGCTATTGCATTTTCTGTGTTTTGATGAGGGAAAATGAAAGAGAATTCTGACCTGTTCCTCTCGGTGACCTGACATGGACGCCCCTGTGGGAGTTTAGGGGAATATGCCACAGTACCTGGCTATGTTTTATGACTTTTGAATCTGCCTGACTCGTAACTCACTTGTATGGGTGTATAAATTTGTGGCTGAACGTAGACACATATGTGACTCTTTGGCACTGGTTATTTTAAATGTGTTGTCAATAAGAAGCATATGAGTTGTGTTTTGTTACAGTGCGTGTGTGTGTGCGCGCGCGCGCGTGTGTGTATGTGCGTGTGAGTGCGTGTGTTGTGAATAATGTAGAAATTCTTTCAAAACTAAATGAACTAGCCCAGCATGCATGCATCTATAGAATGCATTAGCTGCCATCATACAGTATATAATTTAGTGAAACCATTGTGCCCCCAGCCCAGGGTGTGGTCATGGGCCTTCTTCTCCACAACTGATGTAGAGAAAGGAGAGATTTGTTGCACCTGCATCTTCTGCTTCTGCCTCTTCCATATGGGTCAGAAACATCTCCAAATGACTGAAGCCTTGGTCTCTCTCTCTCTCTCTCTCTCTCTCTCTCTCTCTCTCTCTCTGTCCCCTTCACCACCCCCATCAGTTCTGTGGCGTTATCATGGAGGAGCTGGACGCCCTGCTGCCCTTGGCTG
>JAODUG010000024.1:2868562-2881062 GCA_027564795.1 Aphredoderus sayanus | reverse complement strand
CACGTGTAACTGGCCTTCATCAGGTTTAGGGAGCTTCTGATCAAGCTCCCTGTGGCTCCCATGTGGCCCTTAAGATAGTGTGTGTTAGAATGTGTTCCCACAAAAGCATTCAGATGTTTACTGAGACAGTAAACTGTGATATCATGTCTATGAGTGTGTTTTCTGTGTGCTGTCTAGCAATTTTACTTTGAAAAGGACCTTCTTTGATATTTACGTCCTTGTTGATTTTAGTGTGTCATGTAGATTTTGAGTGGACATCACTTCAAATTGAAATAGATCCCAGGTGGGGTCTAATATTGAGTGACATCATGGCCATACTGTACTATAGCACTGACATTGAGTTGATCTGACAATAGAATGGATGAGCGTAGTGGCTAGTGAGTCCGAAGGTACAGCATAATCCCTTCTGTCAAGTCTCTGTCTCGTCAATATTCAAATCCAGCCGGCTGTCCAATGGCTGTCAGTTGCAATCTCCCTCCGGCTTGTGGCCCGGCAAGAGGCACATATCCAAATGGAATTGGATGTTGGCGTCTCAATGGAAATTGAGTTGAGGAGATGACCCCTGCCCCTGCATTGTGAACTTGTCAGTTAATCCAACTGAACCAGATTTTAACGCACAATACCCATTCCCAGCCAATACCTCTTCCCGTTTGGGTCTATATTTTGATATGGTTTTCCTTTTCTTTGCGATTTTGTCATATCGTGGCTGTCTGCCTCACTCTACCCATCCTGATTTTAAAGATTATTTAATGGCACATCTGCTCAGTTTGATAGTACCGGTATGCAGTAGATGGAGACAAGATGGGGGGAGGGGGAGGGGGATGACACAGATCAAAAGATAGATTTTTGAGCTCACTATATCACAAATGACAAGGCAGGCAGTTAAACAGATATGTCTCCATTCTCTGCTCTATTTTTTCCCTTCAGAACGGTACAGAGTAAAGTGCACTTTCTTACTTATCTTAGTCATAGTTTTAGATGTTTTAACATTGCACACTCTTATCCCAATCCTAAAATGCACAAGCTATGCAGTTAAATTCAATAAAATATTATTAGGGGAAGGTAGTGAAAGGTACTATATGTCCGGTGGTCAAAGATGATCAAGATGTGTAATGGAGAAAATACAGTGTCTGTCAGACCATGAGAGGACATACTGTACAGTCATTCGTTGTACCGTGGTGAAAATCAAGATAATTGTAATAACTATATGTCATTATGGTCCTTCTTCTGTAATGGTTTACACTACTGTATGTCCCTGTGAAATTATACCATCAAGTGACCCACAGTGAGCATTAAGTGTTCAGGAGCAGGTAGACATCTTCCTCAAGGATGGAGGGTCAGGCATGCTAGACATTATCCTGGTATATGTGTAATGAAACACCTGAGGCCAAGGCTAACTGACCTGCATCTATGAGTCTAGATATTCTGTACAGTAGTAACAGAGACAGTAGTAACAGACACCAATAGAGATGCCCCCCTTTACTTTTTCTTTCTCTGTGTTTCTGTCGTTTTACGACATGTCTCACCTGGGTATGGATGGAAAGGCTTGACCTTTGGAAAGTTTAGCACTTTAAATATTTAGGCATGCGTTATGATGGATCCTGCAGGCCCTCCGGCAATGTGTAAAGCCTCTGATTAGGACTGCTGTCAGAGTCATTTAGCTGGGTGTCTGGCTGTCCCCCTCGCGCTCTGTTTGACAGGCAAGCCTTTTAAACAAACACTGGTCCCCGTGGCAGGGAGAGCTTGGGCACCCAGCCCCACAAACACCCAGCGCTCTAAGAGAAACCACTCAGAGCTTTGACAGCTTGAGGAGTGAGCTATCTTCACCTCTTTCTCTCTCCCTCTCTTCTTTTGTTCATACACACGTATGTCCTCCTGTGTCACTAATAGCATTATGTGTCCATATTTAAGTTGACATTAATTATTAATTCCATATTAAATTGACAGAAACTCTGACACAAGGTGGAATTTTCCCACGTCAATATAGTACATAGTGTACAATTGACAGCTACACTACTTAGCTTTTTTGCTTGCTGATAATTGGCTATACATTTAATTACAGTATGTACTGTAACTGTTAAATGTTCAATGTAGTTTATGATTTAAACGCAATACCATACATCAAGTCAACAAAAGTTACCTGATAGCCTTCCTAACCTACCTTTCTATTTCTAGTTAATGTGATTTATTTGCTGTTATTAAATACAGTTCTTTGGAGAAAAAAAATATCAAATAAGAAGACACCAGGCAGATCATTGTTAAGATATTCTATTTGACTGTTGTCCACAGTATTTAAGTGTCAAGGGTAAACCCTGGCAGTTACAGCACACACATTACACCACATGATACTTTTATACCTGTATCTGTGTCTGTTTGTTGTATCTTTACTCTCCTATTCCATAATGTCATGTGTTGTTCAGTGTGTCTGTCACATTGCAGTGTTGTGTTTTGACTGAGAGTTAGCAGAAGTCTGATTGCCAGATGATCTCTGAGCAAGGCTTATGCTCTTAATTATATACACGATATTGTTACTCATTATCAGCTTCAAATCAGAATACAGGCTTCTCTGTCTTCCACCTACAGTATATCATCCTGTGATTATGGCAGCTTATGCTACACGTTAAAATATATCTGAGCCAGCCTTTTTATCCCACTCTCAGACAATCTCCCATGGCATCACTCCTGTAAATATACGAGTCTTAATATGTGTGTCCTATTCTGTATTCAGAGTAAGAGCAAAGTCAGCAGCTCTAGTATTAATGCATGAGAAATGAGCGTAGCCCGTAAGAATTAAAGGGTAAGACTCCTCTTATTAAGATGTAAATTTGGGGTGGAAACTTGCCGAAATGAGGATGCAGTGAAGTTATTGTCAACTTTAGCCTACTTACGCATTTCTAACAGGCAATGTTGCATTGTACAGTAGTTGCGGAAATTAGATGCACACCGCAAAGTAACGTGTGCGTACATTTGGGCACATTTATTTTGTGTGTTTTGCAGGATGAGATCAACCAATTTGAAAGAATGCATAACCCTTATATTACAGAACAATTTACACTCCTGGCAATGCAATGTAGTGACAGTGTACACGGCAGCCTGTCATGCTAATTCTATCTCTCTGTGTACAAAGTCTTTGCTCTCTCTCTCTCTCTCTCTCTCTCTCTCTCTCTCTCTCTCTCTCTCTCCCTCTGTCTCTCCCTGGTACCTCTGGTACTCCTTACAAATTTGCACTTAACACCTTCCTGTGGAAAGGCTTCTCATTCATCAACAGTGTTTGTCCCAGTGACAAGCAGGGCGCCTCCTGCATATCAATATCAGCTAAGACAATGCTGAGCTTGTAACCTTCAGCTAAATGTCATTCTGCTTAATCCTATTTGAAAATTAAACATTGAAAAACCTTTAGCGTGCCTTCCTGTCTTCCTTTCTCCCTCCCTCTTTCTTCGTCACCCACCTCTCCCCCAGCCTTCCCTCTCTCTCCTTCAATTCCTTCCTCTCTTCATTTTGCATGTGACATTTATGAATATTGTTTTGTGCTTGTGACCGGGTGTGTGTGTGTGTGTGTGTGGGTGTGTTTTGTTGTATGAATGTGTGTGTGCTACTGTTATGTGTGTTTGTTTTTTTGTGTTTCTTTTTTTTTTTACCTTGTAATGTTTAGCTAGCATTTAAATGAAGAGATTTGTGTGTGTGATAATCTCCTCGTGCTGCCTGGCTTCAGGCAACCAGTCCACTTCCTCTGTGATGGATAGAGACAGACCAACTGACAGACAGTGCAACACTAACATACAGAACACAACGTGCTGTGTGTCGGGAAGAGAAGATGTGAAAAGCATTTGATGGGGAGAGAGGGAGAGGGAGAGAGAGAGAGGAAGAGAGAGAGAGAGAGATATTTACATAAACAGATCCTCCCCGTATAGACAGTAATTACCACGCCGACAGAGGCAGAGAATGAGGATGTCTGATTTGCCCAGATACACACAATGACAGAGGCTGAAACTTCATCAAAGTGCTCAGCATGGAGAGGCCTGCTCCTTTATATGCATGGAACACTGTGCTCAACACACACACACACACACACACACACACACATGCACACTTTTGCACATATGCACGTGCACATATGCAGTGTCTATTTGTAGATAGGGTGAGCATACAGTATAGAGAGGAACAAGGGATGCTGGGATGAAAGAAGGCATGGGAATTGCAATGGAAATGCAATCATTTGCAGTCAGATAGATACAGTAGTGCTCTATTGGAGGTGGGACAGTGTGACAGCTCAAAGACTCTGTGGTGTGGTTGTGATTGACCACAGTCACTCCACAAAGGCCTTGGTTCTCTATTGAAATTATATGAGTGAATCACAGCCTATCTAGCATCGATGGCTTCATGTCCTCATCTGCTCCGCATGTCGGAGACAGACAGCTGGAATGAGAGCGAGCGTTAAAGAGAGAGTGAGAGAGGAAGTGGGGGAAAGAAGTAGATCCTATAGACATGATTGGTTGTCTTATTTGACGTTGAAAATGTGTCAAATGGGTGATGCTCTAACTGGGTTCTGCAGGTACTGCATCATTGTGCCTTATCAGAATAGGCTTAAAACCTGCAGGAGAACTGCCAGCGGTGTGCGAGATGAGGACAGATTGAGGCTGGCCTCTTTCTACACACTTTTATAGTTTTCAGTTGGTCTTGTTTGATCGGTGTCAAATGTGATCCTATTTGGAAGAATGTACATATGTTTAGGTGCATGCTGTGTACCGTATGTATATTGTTGTGAGGTCCTTGTTTTATTTTTTTGTATTCTGTTGCATTTATGGTCTAGTTTTTCATATTTATGTGTTCAGGTTGGGTTTCATTAGCTTGATTTTATTCACCTGCTGTACACACCATTGTCTAATTAGCACACAGTTAGGATTCGCAGTTTCTTCTCCTGTCTGTCCACGTTCTATTCTGACAATTATTTTACTGTAAAACAGGCCCCATATATATTTTTCTGTTCTCATTGTCTAACAGCTAACTTCCTCCTAATATTAAACATATTTAATAAGCTGTTGGACAATGACAGTGTGATTAATATGTTCTGCAAATTGTTTTCAGTCTGCAAATAAGCAACTTGAGAGAGAATGTTTTCTTGTTTTCTTAATAATAGTAATAATAATAAACTTTATTTGTATAGCACTTTTCATACAAGAATTGCACCTCAAAGTGCTTCTTGAGAGAGAATGTTTTCTAGAGTCTACCAGATGGCAGGTGAAGTTAATAAATAATTTACCTTCATTTCATTCCAAAACTAAACATTAAGGGAAGTGTATTTACATAAACTATATACCGGTAGTCCTAATTCATTAAACTGTCTAATGTGCTGAACAGGTCATATATTCAATGACAATAACATAACTAACTTGAAGATACAGACAATAAACACGCCAACGGGCATTTCTACCCCGAACAAGGTTACATCTCAGTCTCTCTGTTCCAGGTGGGAGATGCAGGATGGGGCTACCCTAGATGATGAGGAGAAGTCTCTGGTGCTGGAGCTTCAGAAACACTTCTGCCATGGCCCACAGGACTGTCCAGAAGCCCCACATCCACAGCAAGAAACGCCGCTCTCCGAAGACAGACCTCCCTTATAACATGCCATATGTTACACACACACAAACACACACACACGCACACACACACACACACACACACTATTGCATAATAGTATGTTTGTGTGTGAGAGAAAGTGATTTATGTATACATACTGTAGTATGATAACTGCAATCCCATGTAGACACATGAGAGAGAGTGAGAAAGGATCAAACAATGGAGAATATTAAAGAAAAATGTATATTTTCAGAGTTGCCAAAATGTAAAATAAATCCTTTTTGGTCACACCTTGGAAAACAGTTCTGAGAATTGGAGAGACTTTGTTTGCATGGGACAGCATGGGGCTGCATGAGGGAGTGTGAAGCGTATTGGTGTCAGTGTGTTTCCTCCTGGCTGCTCGAAGTCAACATCAAGCGCTTCTTTAGTGCATACTAGTTACACTGCATCCAAAATGTGTCCCGCAATGTAACATCAGTCAGAAGTTTGTTTATTTATTTCATGTTTATTTCACCATTAGCAACTCAGTAGAACATTCAGGGTTTGTTTTATGTAAATGTGGAAATAAAAACATATAATTACTTCAGCATTCTTTTCTTGTATTGACAGTTTATATGATCTTTGCAATACAATCTGTATTAGGTTTTATGAAGTCATCCAGCACATATGCCATATATGCCATCAAGTGAAATTTCAATATTTCAATATCTTAAACAACTAACATGGCAGTCTTTTCATCAACTAGAATATAACTTCAGCTAATTCAGCATTCAGCTGCACACCCTTCACAATTCCACTGAGGGAGGAAGAAAGCTTTCCCCACTCCTAAGAGACATGTTCTTTTCCTTAACTTAATTTTTTAATGCAAATGTAGCAAGATTATGATCACCACACACTTAGAGAGTACAAAACACAACATGTTCTGTAACATAAATTATCTGTTATTCTGCATGAAGGCTAAAGCAGTACGTATTTAGAGTAACAAAACACAGGCTTTTATAATGGTATTTGCTGTGGACAAAATACAATATGACGACTTGACTATTGTTGTGAGATAATTCTTCAAGTAACAAGCACTGCCCTAGTATTTTTATAAAGCTTATAAAGCTAAATAAAAAAAATTTCAACTTCATATTATATGTCTGCCTCATCAAGTCAGTACCTGTGGGTTATCCAATTGTCTTTTTGTAATCACAAATATAAAAAAACATTGAATATATAATGGTATGTGTTTTTTTGTGTTTGAGGATTATCAAAAAAATCTGTACAGTACAAAGCATGGGTACCGATATTGGCAACAGTGCTGTTGTATTTTTTGTTTTCTAAATTTTTGTTCTAATTGAACATATACTGTACCTAATTACGGTCATTTTAGAGTTGTATTTGCTGCAGCACAATATGCGTTATTTTTGAGTTACAGTAACATCAGACATGAGCGAATAATCCTGTAATGCACTGTCCCTTTAAATATTCCTTCCAGTCCGTTGCCCCGGTAACCCGGAAGCTACGGTGCTGATAGCATTTCCTGTTTGAGAAATTTGTAGGAAGCAGACGCAAGTGGATAGTCGCATGTATTTATGGTGCGTGAGTCAAACAAAATGCATGCATCTACAAAGTTGTTCCTTTCCCACTCTGTCGTCGTGCTGTTGAAACGGACGTCTCAAGAAAGCACACATATTTAGCACCTACGAACTGTGACTTAACTGGTACCAGTAGTGTGAATACACACATTCCATAGTTGCAGGAATCTAAACATACTGTTAGTTGACGTCTTCTGGGAAAATGACAATAATCGTCTGAATTTACAATGCATCAGGGGTGCACAACGTTTTTCTGTCGTTCTATTGGTTTTGCTATATCTTGTAATTAAAAAAACGCAACTTTGCGACAAGTTTCTCCAGCTTTCTGATGCCACTACGGTACTGTAACTGTTTCTATAGTGTTCTATGAATGTAATGGCGCAACAATCACGTATTGTCCAAGTTAATATGAAAGGTATCTAATGGATATTTGATACGGCGTCACATTAAGATAGAGTACATTTTACTGTATCACAATACAGCCTTCAGTACACGCTAGGCGTCATAACCATGTCAAAACGTTTGAGAAGTTTACAACTTTCTGCTGTAAAGCTACATGCCGTACCGACCCCTGCAAAACAACGTGTCCCTTTAAAGTAACATTACAGGAGAGTTATTGCAGGGTCTGTATTTCGGGGTGTAGTAATATATGTAAAAAACAACTTGTAATGTAACATTTTCATGCTTTAGGGTGGACATCTGTGACCCATGCTAGCTAAGCCGTGTGCTGTCTCTCTAGGCCTATACATACTGTTGATCACAATGGCCCAGGTGGCCGGCCAAGAAGACAGAGAAAAAACAACTGCACTAAAAGGTGAGATACAAGTCTCTTGTACAAAACAAAGAAGACCTTACCTAAATGCGTCAAGACAAACCATTATTTATGTGAAAGTAGGCTATAGCATGCATTGTACCATTTGGCGGATCAATAGTTAGTATAGATAGCTTATTTTTTCAGGTTTGATTTTGGTTCCTAATGATATTTCATTTATTGAAGTTATAATGTATCCATTGCACGTCTATGTACAATAGACTTGAAATATTAGATTATGTTTTGGTTTATTTATTTGTCTTGAAAACTTAATTTATATACATTTGTAGACCTACAGTATCCTGTGATTTGATTGGATTGATCCAAGGGGTAATGGCCTGAGCCTTCATCATCTTTATGTCTTACTTACACACAGCTTAATCCATTGCCCTTTTTACATGATTGATAGCAAAGGTTTGCAACTTCACTTTAAATGTGAAACTTTGTTGATAATCTGGGTAAGTGTGATATAAAGTTGTATAAAAGGTTCAGTCATTTGTCTATGTACTGTTGTTTCTATTAATAATGTGGCACATTGAATCAGCGGCAGGACAGTTTTGAATATGGGCTGTCGCCCCAATATGTTATGATACGGTACACCATTACCATGATATGAAATTACATGTCATAGAAGGTTTTGGTTTGGTGATATTGTGTACACCACACCCAAATACAAATACACTGGAATCGGATGTCAATTTAAATGGAACATAGCTAGACCTACAATGTAGGAATCAAAGTGTAAATATTGTATTGTAAGTTTTTGTATTGTATTTCTATTGTTTGTATTGTAAGTAAAACATGTTGCAATATTTTACTTTTAAGTTTCTTCCCAACAAGTCAGATCTTCAACCTAATAATTTTACAAAACTATTCATCTAATTTGTATGGGTACAACAGACACATTGGGTATTCACACCAATATGGGGTTTATTTACTGTACTAGAAATAATCTCTTCAGCATCTGTCCCGCTTAAGGAGAGTATATGATACTTTAGAGAAAGAGAGAGGCAAACAATATACTATGTTTTTCTGAAATGGTGAATTGAACCCTATAGGAAAGCAGTAATGACTATTGTGACTACCTTTTATTTAGTGTACCTTTTTATTCCTCAGATTTACTGTCAAGGATAGACCTAGACGAACTGATGAAAAAAGATGAACCACCTCTCACTTTTCCCAAAACACTTGAGGAATTTGAGTATGGCTTCAATGAGCGTAAGTAAACACACACACATGTGCTCCACACTCAGAAAAACCCCGTAAATATTGCATGTTATCCACGGCTGTTTCATATGTAAACCAGTATGTAAGTTGCCACTGACAGACATTTATTTACATTACATACAGTTGCTTACAGTGAGTCCAGTTACAAGGAGCAGGTATGGAGGAGGTAGGCCAATTCTGGGGCTTGAGCCCATGACCTTCCGCCTGGGGAGACCCAGACTACTAGACTACCCGGTTCCCCATTCTGCAACAGTTCAAATAGTATGTAATTACAGCTGGTTGTTGCGTTAATGGGATGGGACTTTGTGAAGTTGTCAGTTAGCCAGGCTAGACCCCCATATGCTTTTGCCTGATCATAGAAGCGTCTCCTCAGAAATGTCCATGCCCACATAAACTGAACCAGGGAGAGTTAAGGGGCTGAGATGACAGAGGGGTGGAAGTCTGTGTACTCGACCCTTAGTATTCTCCCCCTGGTCTCTCCCCTTTTCTCTCATTTTCTTTCATTTTCTGTTCCCTTTTCCCTCCTGCTCTCTGTCAGTGTCTGGCTGGCTGGCTGGCTGGCTGTGGGGACATGTTGTGTACTCTACGGCCCGTCAGTAACCTACTCAGCCTTGCCCTCCGCCTGACGGAGCATTTGCATAACCTCACTGTGCCAAAGAACAGAGACACAGAGGACCCTACCCTTCATCAGCCCCCGCCCACACACACACACCCCTTCAGTCCCAGTGCAGTCTGCCATGGAGCGGGCACACAGTCAGACACACTCTAGATCTGCTTGTCCTCTGTCACTCTCTGTCTGTCCCCATGACTGTCTCTAACTCTAGGCTTCATGTCTTTTTATTCTCTCTCTATCACTCGTCCGTTGAATTCATTCTCATTCGCTCTGTTTCTCTCTCTCTCCCTCCCTCTCTTGAACCCCATCTCTCCCTCTTGTTGATTATTCTACTCTTATTTCTTTCTTTTAAATGTTAAATGTAATTATTTTATTATTATTATTATATATATATTTTTTTAGAGGATACAATTTCTGTTAAACCCCCAGTGGCCCTGGGAATGCATCCGTTTCTTAAGCTACATCCAGGCATCCAGGTTACTTCTGCCTGAGACAGGTGGAACAAAAATGTTAATTTGACCATGTAATGAAGTGGATACAGAGCAGGCTGTGTACAATAGTTTGCAGGTATCTTAATCACTGAAGATGATGGCTTCATCTCACTAGCCCTCCAGTTTTCCATTACTGGAAATCCAAGGTTATGTACACCTAATTAAGCGGCCAAATTGAGAACAGAATGCTAATTACGACAGAAAAAGAGGAGAAAAGTTGAGAAACTGATATTCCTCTGAGAGGATGTGTTGGGGGCCCCTCTGTCCTCTATCTCTCTAACACGCACACACAGGCACGCACACAAGGCTTGTACATGCACGTGCACACACGCCCCTTTTCCACTGTAGGGTTTCATTATAACTCTGCTCTTCCTTCTGTTAGGCAATAGTGTTTAGATCCTCAGCTCTCCATGAATGCATAATTGATTTCTTCAAGGTACTTTCGTGCACACCGCTCTCTCCCAGTGTCTCGCCCCTTCTCTCCCTCACTTTACCTCTCAGGCACTAGTCTGCTTTTAATGCAACATGATGACAAACTGAACAAAAAAACTGCACATGTTGTCTGACAACTACCCATGAAAGCAATTGCTGTAATACACAATGTGTTACAGATGTGAAATATGTCCCAATGATAGCAGTTTGCAAAGGATGGTACTGTAGTTTAGAAAGGTGTTGGGGGGGGGGAGGTTAATGCATTCTGCTATTATCAAAATCTAATATTGAAATCGTGTCTGAGTTTGTTCTCAACTACAATAATTGAGAAAGTATGAGAACCCCCCTGGCTGTTTGGGTTAAGTGTGTACATTCTCTGTGGCTTAGCTTTCCCCACATTCTGCAGTCATGAAGGTCAAAATTAAATTTAACACTCTTTAGTGTTTTATTGTGTTCTGGTGTCAGCAGCAGGATCGATGGACCCATTGTGCACATGGGGGCAATTGTTTATTAGAAAACAATTATTCTAGTCCTGAACTCCCTCTGTTCATCATATGATTCTTTTATTTGCAATAACACCTGGCTCTGTTACCAGTACTCGGTGGATATAATGAACCCGTGCACTGCTGAAACATTCTTTGCCCTTTATTTACAATTTGTTTTTGATAAATGTCAATGTGTGTATAAACACATTTACATACACACGGGTGTTCATTACAGTTCACCTTTTGCCTCTAGTGTGTGTGTGGGTTTCTGTGTGTGTACAATTTCCACCAATTGAGAAGTTGTGGTTTCAGTGGCAACCGTGTCACTTATCTTTCTAAAACCTTTGTTATAGTGAGGAACATATTACAACACAGTTAAAAGGGACATCATAGGGATTGTGGGGAGATAATGAGAGAGATATAGATACAGAGAGAAACAAAGTTAGTCCTGCATTATAACTGTCCAGGTGTGCTCTACTAGCTTTCCCAGTAGGCCATTGATTCATAAGGAATGCAGTACAGTCAACTTGTTTCAGATAGAGGAAGGATACTCAGGGACTATGGGATGGAGGAAGATGGAGAGTGAGAGAGAGCAAAGACTTTGTACACAGATGAATGTGAATAATGTCAGTGCCGGTTTCCTTTCATTGGCAGGTTGAATCATTGCATTTTATTCCAATGGTAAAAATTCTAACCCAAATATTCCTTCCTTCCATCCTTCCTTCCTTTGATCCTTCCTTCCATCTGTCCTTCCTTCCTCTCTTCTTTCCTTTACAGAGGGCCAGCTCAGACATGTGAAGACAGGAGAAGCCTTTGTGTTTAATGCCAGAGAAGATCTCCACCGCTGGAACCAGAAACGCTATGAAGCCCTAGGAGAGGTAACGTACTCCCTTTCATACTGTAGTCTACTCGGTTAATATTTAAATTAGATTAAAAAAAATGAATTTGGGTATTTATTTTTATGTATGCCATTGTGTGCATCTCTCTGCCTCTGTTTTTACATGTTGGTGATAATGCGTCCTGTAAGAATTATGTTGTGATACTGTATGTGGTTGGTTTGTACAGTCTTTGCATAGATGGTTTCTTCCAAGTCAGATGGTTCTACTGCTACACCAATTTACAGTGGCCAAATGTTCTAAAGTGCTTGTGTCCTTAACCCTCGTAATGTATTTCTCATATTCTCATATTTGGCCACCTGACGGCGCCTTCTGATTGTGTATGATTTGTGTGTTTTTCAATTGTCATTGCTGAGTGTATTTATTTCTTTATTAATTATTTCTTTAT
>JAODUG010000024.1:2835361-2852806 GCA_027564795.1 Aphredoderus sayanus | reverse complement strand
GTCTCTCTCCCTCTCTGTCTTGCTGTCTGTCTGTGTGTCTCTCTCCCTCTCTGTCTTGCTGTCTGTCTGTGTGTCTCTCTCCCTCTCTGTCTTGCTGTCTGTCTGTGTGTCTCTCTCCCTCTCTGTCTTGCTGTCTGTCTGTGTGTCTCGTTTCCTCTCAGTCGTGTCAACAAAACATCTAAATGTTCAGTTTAGTGGGACTAAACGTAAAAGAGGTAAAAGAGAGGAGGCTGAAAGGAAGGATAGGCGGAGGAAAAAGCTGTTGATGTCACTGAACCATGAAAGGGTTGGCCTGGGGACGGAATGACTCGGTATACAAGGTTCCTCAATACCGTGGCTGCAGGGATAAACAGAACTTACATCAGCCCTGCGCTTGTACAGGAGATTTCCTCTGCTGGCACTTACAACCCTAATACTTTCACTGTGCTGTGAATCACACATGCACAATGCACACATGCACTATACACAATAGCACCCAGGCCCTTTCAATTAGCTCAGGCATGTTTCTGTGTGCATGCCACACGCAATCATGGTTGCTAACACACACACACACACACACACGCGCACACACACATGCGCACACACACACCAGAGGGCAAACGAGTATTATACTATGTTCTATTCTGTGTGCTAACACGGCAATGTTTTCCATTACACACACACACACTCATACTGACTTTAGTAAGATGTCTTTGTATGGATTTAAACCAAAAAGCATTAAGACTTAATTGTACTTCATTGTATGACGGTATTGTCAATGTAATATGTGTGTGTGTGTGTGCGGGTATGTGTGTCCTGTGTCCCTCCAGATCATCACTCAGTATGTTTACGAGCTGTTGGAGAAGAAATGCAAAATGACTAAAGAAATCCTCCCAGTAAGTACCCAGAGTGAAAAGAAGCATTTTCCTCTCTGATTTATCCCCTTGAAGATTAAAGAGGGTATTAAATATGAAAACTGACTTAAATGCCCGGTCGTCTGAGCATGATTATGATATCGAGTGTCCTGCTTTAAATGAAAAACAAAGAAGGACCTGGGAGATCAGCCTCTCTCTCTCTCTCTAGCTCCCTGCACCTTGTGACGTATCAATTGAAAAGCCTAACGCTTAATCTGTTTGAGTCAGTCCGTGCTTCTAGCACACGCTTGATATGTTGTTGGAAGAGTATTTGTCCTCTCCTGCAAAATAAAAGCAAACAACCAAACAAAAATAACCAAAGATAAGAGGGGTGTGGTGCTCCCAACACACACCCATCCTCCCTTATCTGCCACCCCCCCCCCCTCGTTTTTCCACGTGCAAAAAAAAATAAATAAAAGTTGTGCTCATTTTTCAGGCAGCGTTTATAAGGCTGTTATGCGACGGTGGTGTTTAGTGGTGTAGGGGAGTTAGCCCTGGTGCTAACGGTGTCCATAAATCATCTAGCCAGAGACTCAGCACCTTTCATTAGCCCCCATAGACTTTTACTGGTTTATCTGCCTGCCCTATTTATCTCATTATTCCTCTCGAAAATTGCTCTGTTATGCTTCTCTGCCGCCCACCCGCCTGTGTCTCTTTGTGTGTGTGTGTGCGTGCATGCGTGCCTTTCTGTATCTCCGTGTGATTCCGTGCGTGCGTGTTAGTGGTGGGTCTGTCCACCTGCGTGGCGCTGAACTTGTGACCGCAGATTTTAAGCAGATTACCCACAGCCAAGTATAGAGCGAGGCAAGGAGGGCGGGCGGGTGCAGGAGAAGAAAGGGCAGAGAGTTTCTCTCCCCCTCGGCCGCCCTTTGTGTGCGTGGATTAAGTTGTTGCAGCTGCCACCCGTGGTTTGTAGGGACGCCCTGCGTCCCCTGAGAAGTTCCTCCGGGCCAGACACAGAAGGACACTTGATCTTTACTGTAGAGTGAGCCCCGCATACTTGCATGCTGGCAAATGCATGCACACACACACACACACACACACACTTAATGTGTGTCTTCCTCCCTAATCTCTGCAATTTAATACTGTGATTATCATGTTTTACTTATTAACTTTTTATTACTTCTTTCCCTCCGAACTCATTTGTGTAATAAACTCAGGGACTTAGTTTACATGTGTGTATAAAGCCTTTAACCGTTTAAACAACCAAACTGAGACAGTTGCCAAAGATGATTTTTTTCTGTTTAACACAATGTAAAAAAAAAAAAAAAAAAGGCATGCTTTAAACATTTGGGTCTATGTCCTTGTGTGGTCCAGGAGGATGCCAGTGGAGACGAGCCCACTAGTTTCATCTACCTGAGCCCTGACGCCATGTCCAACCCATCCAAGCTGCTGGTGCTGCTGCAGGGCAGTGGGGTGGTGCGAGCTGGGCAGTGGGCCCGCAGACTCATCATCAACCAGGACCTGGACTCAGGAACACAGATCCCCTTCATCACCAGAGCCATGGAGGTAGGAGAAAACATGTCCATTTTATGTTCTTCTGATGGACATTATTTTGTTGTGGCTTCTGAATTACCCTGCCTTGATGTACCACAGAAGTGTTTTTGTGAAAAACAGAGCAAATGGGTCTCTTCTTTGATTGTGAAACCTCTTCTTTGTGTATTGGCTTTTATTCAAGGATTATATTAGCATTATTTTGCACATTTTTGGTGTTTGTGATTAGGTTTGCAGTGAGGGAGAGGTAGGCCTATAGTTAAAGCCAATGTGGTTGACTGTTCCATGTCTGGTGTCTGTATCAGGTCTAAAAGGCTCATTGTTGTAGAGTTACTGTTGTATTCTTTATACCAGTTTTTTTTTCCAGTGGATCAGCCATTTCCATAAATATGAACAGTGGCTATGCTTCTCATGTTTCCTTGTCTGGGATAAATGCTATGCTGTTGCCTGGAATATGCTAGGATGTATACTGTTCAGCTGAACAGGCTCAACATGTTGTCAGTGGTGTTCCTTTAACCCTGACTGCACTTACATTGGACATGCCTAGCAGTGACATTTCATACTGTTTTGATATGTGCGTGTTAGATAGGAGGAATGAAAAAGAACAAACCAATGGAATAAAAGGCAAAAAAGGGACAGCTCTTTTCTCCATGTGCTTGTCACCCCCATATCAAAGCTGATTTTTCAACTGAATTGCAGTTCCCTGTGTATCTTCATTGGCCTTCTGTTTAGATTCACTTCCAGAGCATCTGTCTGCATACCCCTCTCCCGTGTTCGTTGCGTTTGCACGACATAAATACTTGTTTCAGACAATGCAGTGAGAGATGGTGTAAACTGTGTTTGACTTATGCATTCACTCATGTAGTGCATGCGTTTGCAACTTGTACAGTACATGGGAGGACCTTCTACATTAAATGTGTGTTCGTGGATTTAACTTAACATTAGCATAGCCTAGCCATGCTATAGCCATGCCATAATGTGATCATTGTGGTGTTAGAGCCACATCGACAACTTATACATGGTGTGCAGGATTTATGTGTGGACTTTCATTGTCAGTTAAATAGCCTACTTCTCATTGCACAATTTGATCTAGAGTGGCCATAAATCCTAAGGGTCATGATCATATTGCAATATCATGAAATGAAAAGAGTTCCATTCCAGGATTGGTCCCACGCTTGTAGTCCTTTAGCATTCCCTTGGCCGGGTCTTCTCACCATAATGGAATAAGTTTATCTCAAAATCAGTTGTTAATTAATGTTAACATGAAAACGATTGGACCGTGACTGGATCATTTCTAATGCTCATATCCCAGTGAAGACGTATGTGTATTGATACAGTAAGCTAACAGCTTGTCTTAGGTCATACTTTACTTTACACCTTTTTACACCAGTCCAAGTTATTGACAGTTATAGACTATGGATGTCAATTGACTGATACCAATTCCACTGAGCATTTTAGTGTAGCTTAGTTTTCAACCGCGAGGGGATCATTAGATCTAGTTATGGTAGGGAAGTAAGAAATGTAAATAAAACAAATGTAAACAAAGGATTTTGATTTATACTGTTTTTATTTCTTTGACACTTTTTTTGTCTTGTTTTATTTGATTTTAAATATGCATCGACATGTACATGGTTATAGATTCCTTGTTTTACTTTATGGCTTTAAGAGTAAATATTGTGTGTATTTATGTACATCAGGCTTTATACAGTTTTTCAGTAACACAAGCACCCATGTAACACATATTGCACAGGCAAACACATTTTAATACTGATTGTAGATTGAAGTGCTTGTGTATGTGTTTTCCACTTCATTCCACTTCCATTCCTCACTCATTCTTTGGAAAGTTAACTAAGCCCTTCCTCATCTCCTATGGGATTGTTGCTGCCAATCACTGGGTTGTTGGAAAAGTAGCTGATTGTGCTACTTAAGGCTCAAACACAATCACAAACACACATGTGCACGCACATAGATAAACACACACACACACACACACACACACACACACACTTGCATCCTCACAGACATGTTCCCTCGTGTTCTGTGTCAACATGAGTGATACATTCAATGATACAGCACACACAGACACACAGACACACACACAAGCGCAGGTGCCCTCCCATAGCACTAGGGTCCAGAAAACAGCCACACACATATGTACACAGTGCAGGGTGAATCTGGGGGCAACCTGTCTCTCACACACAATGCTCAGTGCCTGTCTCCATCTCCTATATCCATTATTAATGCAGTGCTACCGTCTCTATAACAAGAGGCATGCTGCCCCGCACTGAGGACAAATTAATTAGCTGCAGAAATGTCACACATGTTTGTGATAAGTCTAAAGTATGTACAGACAGCCGGGTTTAGACTTTGGGGAGCAGACATCGGCATAAATAGAGACACACTTGCATATGTCTTATATTGATGTCAAGGGTTAAGGATTTGCCTGTGTGTGTGTGTCAAAAGCCACATGGAAGTGGTGCTATTCCAAGAGTCTACTGGTGCAATGACAGGTCAGTGGCAGAGAGACTGGAGGTGAGAGATGCAGACTGAGACAGATGGACAGAGAGACATTATGATAGAGTAGATACAGTATAGTATGTGTGATAGAGCACATAAACCTGGCTGGGGGGGAGAGAAAACACAGCAGTATAGGAGAGCAGGGAAATAAAGGCAAATAAAAACAGAGTGGGGTGAGACGGGCGGGGAGAGAGAGAGCAGGCAGAAGGCGGGCTTCTGACAGCTCCACTACTGGGAGAAGGCCTCTTAATGACAGCTTATTCCTTCATGATTTCAATTCCTGACAGTCGACAGGGCTGCTTGTTGCATCATGGCAGCTGTATCATTACCTTCTGGCCCTGTCACCGTGCCGCATCCACGCACCGAAAAGGAGGGGAGGGGGCACCCTGGGATATGTGTGTGTGTGTGTGTGTGACAGAGAGAGAGAGAAGGCAGAGAGGGAGACAGTCATGTGACAAGGTGAATCACAATAATGGAGGACCAGTATATAGTAGAATGGAGGCGGCATTGTTTATTTGTCAGTGTTTAGAGGAGGGAAAGTGTGTGTAGATTAGTGGACTACAGCGCATTCGTCTTTATATGTACAGTAGTTAAAGACAGGTCTCAGTGAGTGTGTTTACGTATTTCAGTTATGGCAAAAGAATGGTCTTATACGGGATATGTCCACCCGGCTACAGAAACCCACTAGTTACTTTCTGAAAGTTAGCGGGCTTCTATCTTAACACATCTCTTGAGTGACATAAACTGGTTACATGTCATTCCGAATGAAAACATTCTGATTGAAGATTTCGGGTTACTTGTTTACATGTGATGCCATATCATGTTTACATGCGCCATCGCAATTAATCTACATAGATGTTTAACATGCGCACCTTAGGCTGGCTAGTTAATCTAACCTAACTGGTCACGCTAGCATAAGGCTAAAACTGGCTAGCCTCTGTTGCAGGCACAGCCACGTAAGGGAGAGTGAGGCTATTATTGTGACTGGTGGAGGGATTTACAGCTCTAGATAACAGTAAACATAGCTCCCACTCCCTTATTTACGCATGTCGCAATTGTTTTGTCCAGACTTAGTACAGTGGCTGTGCAGAATACCGCCTTGTCTTGAATCAGTTTGGCACAAAACAACAGTAGCCTAAATTTTAAGACTTGGGGCATGCACAAAATAATGCAAACAGGATGTAAATAGGTTAAACCGTTTACATAGTAAATAGTTTTTCATTTAATCGGGTTATAGAACAGTTTATACTACCCCTCTGCTACCAAATTAAATTTCAGTCGGGTTGGGACTTTCTCTTCCGATTGAGGTGTTTATATGGAGCATTTTCAGTCGGTTTGGGATTTTAACCTTCCAATCGGAATATTAGGGTCTATGTGAATGCATACTTGGATGAAGTAGCTAGTTAGATTATGCTTATCTGAAGCTGTTGGCATGCAGGGTTTTTATACAGTGTACTTCTATGGTTACAGGCAGACGGAGATTTCTATTTATGTGCAGTGTCTTTGCTGAATGATTTCATATCTGGCTTTGAGAAGCATGTAAAAGTTGCAAGATGTTGTGTCCAAAACAAAACATCTTAACATGGAACTACTGTAGCAGCAATAGCAATGAAATTCAGAATATTCACATAAGGTTATTGGATTGAAATATGCCTTTCCTTTTTAGAAATCCAGGTGTTTGAGTGTGATGTTTATGTCTATTATTTCCTCTCTCTCTCTCTCTCTCTCTCTCTCTCTCTCTCTCTCTCTCTCTCTCTCTCTCTCTCTCTTTCTCTCATCCGATAGTTAGTCAGTCTTGACACTGGAGACTCCCTGGAAAGTAAGTAGAGGGCTCTGTGTGTGTTTTTCAAAAGTGTGTCAAAAGCCTGGGGGGTTGTTATCTGCCCAGAATTTCAATAGGAGGCTGAGAGGAGAAGGGGCGGGTGGGCAGGGAGACAGGCGCACTCCAACACACAAACCCTCTTCTAATTTCCATCATGCTGTCCTTTTTTACCCTATCTGGATGATGTCTTTTTCCACATCAGCTGCACGCTCTGCCTCTGCTGTGTCATGAGTCTCTCTCTCTCTCTTTATCAGCGTGTCTGTATCTGCCTACCTCCCACTTTGTCTTTACCTCCCTCGTAGCAGTTAGGTATTGTTAAGCATGTGTGTTTGTCTGACGTGGATGAACACATTGTGTGTGTGTGTGTTCTTATCAGGTGCTCCCAAAGGCCATCCAGGTTTTGCCTCAGGACTGTGTGTGTGCGCTTGTGCGCACAATTTGTTTTCAGAGGTCAGCAGATGCTCTGCTCTGCCCTGGTCTGGCCTTGTAATTACATCCCTGTGTGACGCGCGCACACGCGACACGCACACACACACACACACACACACACACACAGACGCGCCTCCAGGTGGGAAGACCCCAGCAACTCCTGCGGCTCAGATCAATGCACTTGACGCTTTCAAAGGCGAGCACAGAGCCTGGACTCGCTCTCGGGTTAAACCATCTTTAAATGGCCTCCCGCGGGACAGCAGCTGTCAATAACCCACAATAATTACTGGGCCCCGCCACGGGCTTGGCTGCACGGGCCAAGTAAAAAATGTATCATTATGTTCTACCTATCTACCTATCTGTCTATATGTCTGTCTATAGTATGTCAATGCTATCGCTACATTCAGCATGATGTTGCATTTTCAGAGCGCTGCTTACATAAAGCCTACATAAAACATTTTTGGTTTTCCTTAAAATATGAAGTAGCTTCAATGTTGTTGACCCGTCTCTAGGTAGAGACTGTTTTCAAGACAAGCATTGCTCTGTAGACAGTCCTTTCTCCCTGTCTGTAGCTAGCTCTACATCCTTCTGCTATGCTCTGCTACATGAACTATGGCACGCGCCTGTGGAAAACCATTTATTTACATAGTAATTGTCTGTATGTGTGTGTGCGTGCGCACATGCGCTTAATATGTCGAGCTGCAAGTATCTGGTACACAGTCATTCCGTGTCAGTGATGTGTTTATGGTTGTTAGTGTGGTTGTGTGTGTGTGTGTGTGTGTGTGTGTGTGTATTGACAGCAGTCCCATTGAGTTTCTCTTCACAGGGAGCTTATTTGTCGGACACCGACCGATATGAAGAAGAGGTGTTCCTTTCCTCAGGCTTCCTGTAGGAAAGCGCACACACATTGTTTCAGTAGACACTGATGAATGAAAGCAGCAGTTTGCATTGGCTCCAAGGTGTTATCTAAACACATGCATGTCACAAATATTGTGAGCATGGTTTGACACTATGACCTTTGCTGGGAGGAGGGGGCTTCACCAGCATACTTGTCACAGATATGTGTTTTGCACTACACCACTGTGCCTGTTCAATTCTATTCTTTGTAGTATATATATTGCTGCCGTTTGAACAGCAGCATGCTGAACAGATATGTATGTAGTCACATATGTAGTCACAGCATATGTGATGATGAAGAGAGAATCAGCATTCCCATGCTTTTAACGCAGCAGTGATGCATGCAGGGAGATGTACGACTTGTCGGTTTGTAGACGGCCTGGGCCCCCCTGGACGCCCATGCTGCTTGGTAGGGGTGGGTGGATGGAGAGAACAGGTGGAGGATAGATAGGAAAAGGAAGGAAAATAAAGTGAGCATCACAAAACTTTGATCTGAACATGAAACAGCGTCCACGATTATGCAGTATTACCCTGTGTGTGATAACTGACTTAATGCCCCCCGTCTCGAAATTGAACAAATTATATTGTCAAAAGGCCTGTGTGTGTGTGTGTAAGAAAGAGAGAGGGAGAGAGAGGTGTGTGTAAGGAAGAGAGGTAGGTAGTAGGTCATTTGCTGCTGCGGGCAGTATGTGTGCGTCCCGGTGGGATGGTCTTGTTTAGTCTCTCTTCCAGAGGGCCTCCAGGCACAGTGCTGTGGATTCCTCCTTACTCTCTCCCTGGGAACGCTCTGCTGCGCACACGCACACACAACCCTCCCCAAAATGGAACATCTACCGTAGACCCCCATCTCTAGTAGCAGCTTCATTATCTAATGTCTGACAGTATTTTGGAGCTGCAAATACTTGTACCACACACACACACACACATCCATGCATAGGCACGAGCATGTGCATGCCTGAGTGCAAGTGCACGTGTTTGTATGCTCGTGTTTCCTCCAATCAATATAGCTCTTGAGCTAAACAAACACATCCTTCTAGCCTTGCTCTCTTCCGCCCTGGTGTGAAATTTACATGGAACCGTAATGGCGGCAGGCTAGCTGAGGTCAAAAGTCATTGCTGCTGGAAGTTTTTTGAGGAAATTGCATTTGACGTGGAGCGGAGAGATGAGACAGGATATTAGACACACCTAGTAATGTGCACACACAATGCTAGCGCACCAGGACCTCCAAGGGTCAACCTTGGAGCCTGCTGTAAACATTGCAGTGCCAGTGTCACGGCCCTGGCCGGTGTGTGCCAAAGTATGATCGATGAAGGCTAAGTTAGTACTTATAGGGGTTAGCAAGGTTTTAGGGAGGACACAGGGGTTAGAGACAAACAACAACAAATGTTTCCGTTAATACTTTTAGCCCCAGGTCTGTGGTAAGCAATGAAAATAAATGGTGCATTGCTGTTGTGGTGGGATTTGAAGCCGTTTAGAATGTTTCATTTCCCCCTCAATTGTAAGTTCCACCAGGACCCTCATGACCTATGGGTTCAATTTGTGTTGTTGGTCACACATTAATAATTGTTTGTGACATCAGTCTGCTCTGCTGTTACCCTATGTTTAGGAAAGCTGTGATCGAATCACGTTTTGTGAGTGCTTATGTCTTTTGACGTCCACATTGCTCTGCATTTCTCATACATTTCTGCCTTTCTACATTTCTCTTACATTTCTGCCTTTCTATAGGTCAGCTGGTGGTCATGAGGGTGAAGTTCCAGACTCTAGAGATAAAACGTGTGTGTACTATATATGTTTGCATATGTCCATGTGTTTGTACATATCTGTGTGTACGTGTATCTTTTTGTGTCTCTACCGCTGTGGGCTTTGTGCTTTTGTCTACTGTAGCTCTTCATCGGTGCTGCTGAGGTTTAGAAGGCCACAGGAGCTGCTGTGTGTCTGCTTATCTTTCTGTATGGACGTTTGTGCCTCAATGGGGGACTGTATTCCTCAGCCTGTGGTTTTCCCTTTTTCACTGTTGCGTCGTGTTTCTCAGGATTGGAACCGCCCAACTTGACTATTTAGCGATTCTTATTTTTCCTTCTTTCCAGCGTGGTTGTCATATCCGTTTTGCCAGGCGGTGTATTTGGGGCCGCTCCCATTGCCTCTGCGGTGCGACGACACCATTGATAGGTGTTATTATCCTGCCGTAGGATGACAGCCTATCCCTTATCCCTCTTAGGAGCACACTATGCCACGCTCGGCTGACTTGTTTGCACTGATGTCAAGTTTTAGCGGTTAGCAGGCGGTTACCATATGCCACTGTGCTGCTGTCGCCCCCAATGTCAGTCAGACGAGTGTCAGCCTGAGCTCCAAACAGAGCACCGTACCCTGTGACACACACTCCTGTACACCTCCTAAACACACTCACCTTCAAAAATTAACATTAGATATTATGTGTGTCTTATACACAAAATGAAACATGTATTTTTGAACACATTATTTTGACATGCAAAGTACTGAATTCTGTCCATTTGTAGACCTGTAGACCATGTGTCTTGTTGTGGATGAACAGAGGTTGTGGATGCTACAGAAGGAGTTCACGTATGTCTGTCCAGCCTGGACTGGTCACTGTTTAAGCAAAAAAAAAAAAAAAAAAACGTATAGGTTTTAGAGAATTTTTTTATGTTACTTTGACTTATATGAAGATCATACCAACTCTAAATATTCCATAAGGCTGACATTCCATGTATTTATTCATCAAACTGTACGTTTAACTGTAACAAATCTTAACTTACAGTATATCTTCCTTTAGTGTAAACTGCACGCTGGTGGTTACTTGGTTGTGTATATTTCACATGTGTCTACTCAAACATGCTTTGTCACACATAGACACACGCAGTCAAATATGTTTTGGGAGGACAGTGTAACCAATGAATCCTGTTCTCCATCAGCTGTAGAGGAAGAGCAGACACATCGGTGGTGGTCCCTGATGTGAAGCAGGCCATGCACTGAAAAGAGAACAAGCTAGGGGAGTAATATGAATGGGCATATGGGTTCATAAAGGGATGTACATATCATTTACTATATAACCTTTCTCACAGAGCAGGGTCAACACAGCTCTAGCCAATATTACAAATAATGGGCCTATTTAGTGCAAGTGTTCTGATTAGCAAACTGAAAACACCGTTGCTTGTCTCATGAAAAAGCTTGAACTTTAGGGGGACCATCAGTCAATAAGATCTGTGATCTGTTACCATACATCTCCTAAAACCCCTCACTAACCACAAATAAAAATACATTTCCCATCATCATCCTCCTACATTTTCTCTCCGTTCCCACCTCTCTACATCCCTCTTTCCCTGTACATGTGCGTTAACGTGTCGCTGGTTGTTAGCTCGTGTTTACAACACGGTTGTGTATTCCTCTGTGGTCCGGTGGGCAGGCGTGGCCCCCGCAGCGCTCTGTTTACCCTGGCTCCGCTCTGCCTTGCCCTCCCGCCTGACTACTGACTCTTGGATGCTTTTTCTTTCTTTTTCTTTTTTCTTTTTCTTTCTCTTTCCTCACCTCTTTCACCTTTCTTGTCCCCTTCAAGCTGCCTTCCAGCTTTCTGATGGCTCTCATGGCCACACAGGAGCCTGCCCGGAACACTGTTTCATCCAAAAGCACCGGCTCTTGGCGTCACTGCCTCTTTGGCTTCTTTAGCTCCTGTATGGCGGGTCAGCATGGCAGGGAATTGAGAGCTAGGGTTGAGAATGAGATTTAGCTTCTGTTTTCCACTTAAGTCTCTCTCTCTATCTCTGTGTTTCTCCCCCTTTCCTGTCACTCGCTCACTGATTCCCAAATGGAAGATATATTTGAAAGTCTTCCTGCTAGTTCCGATGCACAGGAAATTACAACAACGACAGTTTGACATGATACTGTACTGTAAAAAAAAACAAAAAAGGTAGGTGCTTCATTTGAACCTCCCACTGTAATGAGGAGGAAGGCTGGAGAGGGGCAGATAGATGGGCAGAGGGCAATAAAGCATAGAGGGAGAAGTGATATGTCTCAGGCCAGAGCTTGTGCTCTGTAGCCGACTGACTGCAGTATCTGCGGTGACCTAGTTGCAACCCCTTTGAAGTCCAGAGTCTCTCTCTCTCTCTTTCTCTTTTGGCTTTATTAGAGGGAGGGAGGAGGAGTGGAGATTCAAAGGTCTTGAGCCTTCCCCAAGCCTTCTACAGTATCTGCAATTTGTGTGTATGTGCTTGTCCCTGTTTCTGTGTCTGCTTGCACATGCCTAAATAACGTTTGTGTGTGTTTGTGTGCATGTAACCATGCCCTTGATTATGTGTAGTTCTGCTTGACAATGTGTGTGTTTTGAGCAGGGCGCATGATTATGGTTTGTTTGTGCGTGCGTGCGTGCGTGTGGTGTTTTGTGTCCAAGGCAGGTATTCCTTTTGGAGCAGCAGGCTGTAATGTCAGGCCAAGCACTGCCTTTATCCTTTAGCCCAGCGCATTAGGAGACAGTGGCGCATTGTCAGGAGAGCTGACCTAGAATAGTCCAATCGCTCTACACCAGCCCCCTGTCTGCCCTCTCCTGTGATCACAACGCTGCCAAAGCCGCAGTCTATACACTGTGTGTGTGTGTGTGTGTGTGACCCAGTTCACTTGATGGTGTTGCCATCCTTGCCCTTGGTGCAAGCAGTCATGTTAGCAGCACACACATCTACAGAGAAGAAACTGCTTGTGTGTGTTTGTGTACACGTGTATACCATGTATGTATGTGTATGTATTACGAGAATGAGTGTATGTGTCTGTTCATCCATTTAGGCCAATCACCCACAGGTTTCCTAATTTGTCTAGGACCCTAGGACCCTAACCTCCCGCAACACACACACACACACACACCTTAACACATGGCCGCTCGGTGAACCCTCTCAATTATCCAGACCCTCTCTGGACCACTCCGCCATCCCTCCATCCCTCCATCTCCTCACCTGCTCCCCGTAGAGTCTGTCTGTGCGCAGACGTCATCTGCTGGGGGCATGCTTAACCTTTTTACCTGCTCTGCAACACAAGGAGACACACACGTGCACACGCAGATGCACGCACACACACACACACACACACACGGGCACGCACCCACACGCACGCACGCACACACACACACGCGCACACACACCACTCAAGTCAAGCTTCAATTAAAAAATGGAGGAAAAAACAGCCCTGCTTTCTTTTTTCCCCGTGCCCTCCCCTTTCTATCCTTCTTTCCTCCACGCCGTCTTTTTTGAGGTTGGCCCGGGGCCTAGCGGAGCCTCATCAACCCTTTGCCTTGGCTAGATTGCATACAGGTACCCTCTGTGGCTATTTCAAATGACTTAATTAGCTTCTGAGTGCAGAGGGATGGGAGAGTCTCTCTCTCTCTCTCTCTCCCTCTCCCTCTCTCTGTCGCTCTCAGTCATTCTCTGTCTTTAGAGGAAGGGAAAATGATTGAGCCCATGTGACACATTTAGTCCCTCGCCGTGCGGTTGCACTTTCTAGGTCATGCTCCGGCTGTGAAACTGCCTGCCTATTACCTTGCGGGATAAGAAGTCACGCGCTGAGACACACGGCGGGGCAAGAGCGTGCACGTGCTCACACACCCGTTAGTCTAGGTTGTAGTGGGATCGCTGCTCTCCAACCGTTCCTCTTTTTTGTTTGGCTTTTTTTTTTTTTTTTACTTTTTTATTTATCAGTTCCTGAGTCAAGCCTTGTAGGACAGATGTCACTATTGTGACGGTGCGTTAGTCTTTTTCTGTTAACTCATTTCAAGACAGGGTTTCCTTCAAACACGCAGATTCAACAGCACCGTGCTGTTTAACTCCAGGCATGTGTCCCCATGCACGCCAGTGATCAAGCTTGTTTTCATGTATTTACCTGTGTCTTGTGTTTTGTCAGGGGCTCTGCCTACAAGGGCATGGCCCATTGCAATGTGAGCTTTCACAGTCCTCACAGCCCTGGGGTGCTCTGAAGAAAGACACACCATAGACGGTATACCATATACCCTTCTGTGCTCCACACACATGTATACATGGCATGGTACCTCAGCTCACAGCAGGGAAAACGAGTTGCACAATGTCAATGCCAATCCATATTCTGTAAAACAAACATTCAGCCATTTAATTTACACAAACAGAGTTGGTTGAAGTGTCACTTCATGTACTTGCATGCAGCAGTGTTGTCAACTGTCAAGGTCTTGGAGGCTGGTGGTGGGGGGGGCTGTTTGTGTGCCATAAAGCTTTATTGTAATGGAGCGCCTGATCAGTGGATGGTCATCAATGGCTAAATGAGTTCTGTCATCCTTCAGGGTGCGATGGGGATCTCGGGGGGGTTCAGGGGAGCAATGTTCCTGTTAACTTCTGCTTCTCTGGGCCAGCTACAGCTAGCTGGTTAGCTTCAGGCTTGTGTTAAAAACCTGGGCCTGCTAAATTAGCTTTGGCTGAGCGCAGCCTGTGGCATCTCACAGACACGCGTGCACGCGCGCACGCTCAGTCAAGCGTTCAGCCATGCTCTTTGTGTGTACATGTACATACACACACACACGCACACCACTCTCTCTCCCCCTCTCTCTCATTCTCCCTCCAATTACCCTGTCTTAATTGGCTAGCTCTGCGCTCGCCCTCTCTCTCTCTCCATCTCGCGCTCTCTTGGACAGGCCCACAGGCCTGTTGGTTGGCTGGCACACATAGCAGCACAGCCTGGGCCAGTGGAGAGGTCTGGGGGCATGGAGGAAATTGGAGAGGGCTGAGGGAGAGGATCTCTGCCGATGGGTACTGGGATGAGGTCTTTTAGGGGGAAGAGGAGTGAAAGTAAATCCCAGCATCAATTTGTCTACTCATGGTCTGTGTGCATACTCAGAGGCTCCTCTCTAAACTCGTTAAAGCCTTCGTTGTTCACAACACGTTGTGTGGTTGGTGCTGCTGTGTGGGTTCATTTCCACTTGCCCAGCTTCAGCAGAGAAAGTGGAATAAGAGTTTGCGCTGCCTGTTCCTCTTCCTCCAGATGAGGAGAGGTTGTTATCTGTTGTCAGACAGCTTGTTCACCATGTGCCTGTCACTGCTACACGTCCCAGCATCCTGCCACTTGGTGAACTCGTGTGTGTGTGTGTGTGTGTGTGTGTGTGTGGCGCGCGGCTGTGTGTCGGTGGGCGCGTGCGGGAGCGTGCGCGTTGCCCTCAAAGCACTTTGTTGATTCTGCTCTGCGGTGTCAGTGACACATGGAGCGGTTCACTGGGAGAGCCCTGGTTTCCCCTCATGCTGTGTTTACACCATCTGTTTACTCCCCGTCCAAACATCTCTCGCTCTCTCAAATCTATTACCAATACCTCCCTCTCACTCTGTCCTTCTGTCTCTCTTCCCCACTCTAACTTTCACTCACTCTCTGCCTGTCTACCTTATTCACTCCCTGACTAGTCCGCTCACATCAGCGGCGGCGTGCCTGCCGACAGCCACCGCTCCTCTCAGCCTCAGCGGGAGGCAGGATTGGGTTTTGCTCTCCAGGCTCAGCCAACCACCTTTGTCCCATGAAGAGCCGGGGGCCGCATTACATTCCCATTTGATATTCCCTGTGCTGTGTCCTTGATCAAACCTAGAGTGTTGATCCAAACACCTTGTGAAAAATAGTGTCATGCTCTTAATACGTCCATATTGTACAGGGGGTAAACAGCGGGAAAGGCTTATGTGATCTCATGGGATAGGGAGTTAGCAAATGGTGGAGACGTTTTGGGTGGGTGCATGGAGATGGAACGAAATGAGGTCTCTTAGTGTTCCTGACACACTATGCTATAAGGAGTCAGTGTTGGTTGGCTTCAGGAAGAAATGTCGTATCCTGTCTGCTTCATTATGTCTTTTACTTCAATAAGTATATAGATTGATTGATATTCACCGAAACCTGCATATTCCTTTGAGGATAAACGTAGAACTTTTCTACAGTTGATTTTCAGTTAAATGCTATTTTACTGAAGTTAAACAACTTCTGAACCAACTTTCTCTCACACACTGATTATACTGTACGTTTCATGGTTTTATAATACCAAGTCCTGAGTCTTATGTATGATGGTATGAATTGATAGTTTACATATCCAATGCCAAGGGCAACACCAAGGGCTCATGAATGAGAAATGAAAGGCAGGGAGAGACACACAGACAGAGAGCTATCTTGTATTTTCATTCCTCTGTGCTAATTAGTCTTCTACGCTAGCAGACCTCAGCTGCAGGGACAGGGTTCAACAGTTCACCTGTCCACCACTGAGCTACAACCACTGTAAACCTGGATTACTAGCGCTACCTGGGACGAGGACCCCGCATTACAAATACCTGATTTGTTCAGATACCTGGAAGTCAAATCTGTTCAGTGTGCTTGCCAGGCTGGTGTAGCACAGAAGCTGATGTCCATTCTGAGAAGACGTCTAACTGCCGTCACGCTAACTGTAGTTCTTAAGAAACTAGTTTGAAGGAACACCCAAATATGTGTTAATAGGATTATATAGAACTTCTGTATTCTTTCTGTAGACGTTTGTCTTAGTTGTGTGTGCTTGCCTATGTCTTTAAACAGTTAAAAGCTATTATTGATGTACTGTCAATTAGTTTTGTTAAAAAGGATCTAAACCACGCAGTCTATTCATTTTATTTACTACTGTAGCTGCACGTATGCGGCACACACACACATGCACACATGCATGAGCACTCACACACACACACACACACACACACACACACACAATGCCCCTAAAGCTCATCTTTAAGGTTTAATTAACATGTAGAGCAGTAGGGATTAGGATAGAATACTGAGAGCACACACACATGCTTTTGTTTAGGCTAAAGTATAGCGCAAATTAACCCACACACATGCTGGCGAACACATGCACGCACAGGCATCTGTGTTCTTACATCTTCATTAGCTTCCCAGTGTGTTTATCATATCTTCTGTGGATAAAAAAGTTTTTGTGTGAGTGAGGGAGTATAGACTCTACTATCTTTTATGTATCGTAAGAGGCTAATGGATGAATTAACTGATTAAAATTCCGCTCGTCTTCATTCCTCTGTCCCTCCAATTGGCACATACCCATCAGATGAAAAAGTAATCAATTACTACTCTGATATTATATAAATCAATACCACATTGACATAGGGCACATTGCATAAAAATAGGTATTTTAGCACACACCAAAAACAATGTGTGTGTGTAGAAAACAAAAAATAAATACAATTATTTGGATCCTTTTCCCATGTCTGCTAAGTTTATGTATGTATGTATGTATGTATATTGTGCAAGGTGTCAATGGTCGTCTTGTGGACAGCTGTCATGTCAGCAGTCTCCACCATGATTGTGTAGCCTACTGAACTAGACTGAGAGACCATTTAAAGGCCTTTGCAGGTGTTTTGAGTTAATTAGCTG
>JAODUG010000024.1:2809359-2827842 GCA_027564795.1 Aphredoderus sayanus | reverse complement strand
ACATCATATGTGTGTGTAAGCTGTATAATTAGGTTTAGCGCCTTCTATCTGCCACAAAGAGCTAGTGATTTGGGTCAATTTGACCCAGAGGACATTACGAGGGTTAAACTGTAGAGACAACTACAGGGGACAGTTATTGTCATGCATGCATCTGTTGTATGTAATGTATACCATATGGTAAATAACTGTTCCCTGTATTGAATATGACTATTATTGAATTGCCCTACAGTACAGATATAGAGATATTTTCATGAATGATTTGATGTGGCGTGTACTGTAGTATTCGGAGAACACCTTTTCTGACGAAGAACTTCTTCCCGTTCTTCAGACAAAAGTTAAACTGGTGCCCGCGTCTGAATACCCCTACAAGGCTGAGGCAGGATTGTGCCACTTCTTCTCTCAATCACACACGGGAGTTGCCCTGAAGGACTTTTCTGCGTATGACTTCAGGTAGCAATCACGCCTCTACGACTTATAACATTGACACGAATGTCTGCGTACATGCAGGTTGAGTCATGTGGTGTTTAACCTTGTTTACTTTATGTACCAAGGGGCAACATGGGAGCTGGTGGAGTTTGACCTGACTAGCTCCAGTGTTTACCATGTCCACACGGACATGGTTGGTTCAATGGCAGATTTCTGATACTGGGCATTAAACCCAAAGGTTACCCCAAGCCTGACTAAATCAAATCCCCTTTATTCATTATTCAACACAACAGTGCGACGCTCTCATGCATATGAAACATACGGCACTTTTGTCATGTTCAGTCGCTCACGGTGGACAAAGATTGGCTTTGATGGAGCTTTGTTTTTTAGTCCTGGCTTGGTCACTGCCCTGTGTCGGGCCTGAATACACACATGCATTGGCAGCATGGGGTCTAAAATGAAATATAGGGACATTTCAGGTTTAACATCGTCTTTAAATACAATTCAGCACTCCTTGACCTGAACCTGAAGCTTGACCTGAACTGTTTTCTGGCAATGGCATACTGCTGTCCTGCTTGTACATGTATGTTAATAGCACCAGTGATATGTGTCTATCCAACTCCACATAAGCTATAGTTGGAGTGCCAAGATATGTGTTTTGTACTAAAATGTGATGTTGCATTTTTAAATGCCGTTGTGCATCCATGTGCACAAAACAAGCTCCAAAATTCTGATATAAGTGTATTTTATTCTATAGGCACACTGTGGATAATGTCTAAATGCTTTTGGAACTGAACTGACTGTACTTTGGCACTATTTACTTCTATTATTTGTGCGAGGGTGTTGCCAAGGGAGAAACAAGTACTGTATATTAAAAATAGGAGTATAGACAACAAAACATTTCACAGTAGCTCTTTGAGGGCATGCAGTACTTTTAAAAGAAGTACGGTTGAAAAAGGGGCACATTTACAGAAACATTGATTAATTTCAGCGCGTGCTTTAAACAGAGACAAACAAACAAACCACAAAATGGTGCCTCTGGATTTGGGTTTCCAGCTCAGGGACTCCTCGCTAGAATAAACACGCAAGGTGACCCCCTTCTGGCCTGACGTAATGTCTGCATTGTGACTGGCTCTCCCTACAATGCCATAGGGTGCTCCCTCAGAAGCCCCGCCCCCCAAATTGGACAGTCATTACCAAGGCAGAGATTGTGTGGTGCGTTCTGCACCACTTTGTGTTCTCATTAATAGAGCAGGTTCACCGGATTATGGTTCCAGCACACACACACAGCTAGCAGACCGTGAGGAGATTTGACAAAAAGCATATTATCTTACAGTCGCTGACCCAACCTTTTATGTGACAAATTAAATATAGAATAAAAAACAAAACAAAAACATCAAATAAACCCTATTCATACAACACATCAAAGCGGTTTCTAAGTGACCCAGTTGTGATGGCTGCTCTCCAGTGATCAGGAGGAGGCCATGATGGGTCAGCTGGTCAACTGGGGTCCGCTGGCTGTTACCGTGGATGCCATCAGCTGGCAGGACTACCTGGGAGGCATCATCCAGCACCACTGCTCCAGCCAGCACGCCAATCATGCTGTGCTGGTGGTGGGCTACGACACCACCGGTAGGTGCCCTAGAGACATCTCAATCTACTTATTTGGAGGTGGGGGTACTTCTATCTTATGTCTCTCGGGTTTCAGTGGTTTGTGCTGTTTATGTGGACTGTATGTCATGAAGAAGAAGCACACATACTGTACAACATTCAATATAATTTCACAAATGTATTGGGTTGTGTCTGCAAAAAAGGTTGTTTTTCCAAATATGTGTTTGCACCCACACTCACACAGACCTATGAATAATTAAAGTTATGTTTGTTTTTTCTTAGGAGATATTCCATACTGGATAGTGCAGAACTCCTGGGGAACCAGCTGGGGGAACAGTGGTTACGTTTATATCAAACTAGGAGGCAACATTTGTGGTAAATATGGTTCTTTACATTTTCCATTCTGTAGCGGTATCTTTATTCCTCGGTTATGTTGCCGACATCACAGGTAAAGTAAATAAAATGCTTTCTCTCTCTTTGTTTTCTCTCCTTTTTTTTCTCGAAACTATTTTTCTTTGCTAGGTATAGCAGACTCTGTGGCAGTTGTTAATCCTTGACTGCAGTGTTTGTGTGCGTGCACGGTACTGTGTTTGTGTAGTTCTCTGTTTTCACAAATGCCATTTTTTAACAATGTTTTATACCCCTGTTACGTTGTATATCATTGTATTTTAATACATTATCACTGTTTTGTTATGAAATAAATATGTTTTGCATAATGAGCATGAGTTTGAATTTGTAATAATACCAACATGACTAAACCCAAAATAAACATAAATAAAATACTCAGGAAATATATACTAGGATATATTTACCTATACAGACAATAATTACATAAATGTTACAAAATTAATTTAACACCATATAGTATACTATGCAAACAACTGCATATGGTTTTGTATTAACATTATGTACATATTTCCATCTGCTTTTTATAAATGATGCATGAATTGTCCCATTTTAGGATGTTATTAGTGAAGCAATTGCTTATACAGAGCATTTCTACTTGTCATAGCAACTAATACTCTCGCTTAAGATACATCTCAATAGTCTGAAGTGACTGCTTCTCCTTCACTTGTCCCCTCGATCATGTGAACATAATGGCCAGTGGTCTGTAACGAAAATGAGCTGGTATTTACCTGGGTAAAAGGTTTGGCAACTTGAGGTCAGCTGTAGTGGGAGAGTGCAAACATCAGGTTGAGAAAACAGGCTGGGCAAAAACCCTCTAGGCTTTCTCAAAGTAAAAGACATCTGAGGCAGGCTAACTACCGTTAGCATTGGTTTGCTCTCTCCTGGTTCCTGATTGGCTACTGACAATATGCTTGTCACATTTGAGATGTGTATTACCATTATAAAGTAGCTTCATCATAGTAGCATAACATGCGCATTCCAGCCTAGGATCATGAATACATTATTTAAAGAAAAGTAAAAATCAAACTTCAAATACTTTGAAAACATTATACAGTGTATTGGATTATTACACCATGTGTGTGCCTCTTTCAAATATATTGCATACCACATTATACTATATTTTTGCATATGCTACTATTGTACCACATACTGTACAGTATGACACATACAGTATATAGAAAACATACTGTACTAAATCATGATATGCAAAATAAATAGTATGAGGTAAGACATATGTATGAAAGAATACAGTATAATCATATATGGGGGATGGGGGACACATGCATTGTGTGCTCATAAACGTTACAAATTGAACAATTAGGTAATTTAGAAGATGCTTTTATACAGTTACTAGTAGGTACTAGTAGGTACATACTACAAATACCTAAGTAAGTGTTAGGGAGCATCTAGTGGTAAGGCTTCTTCATTTGTATAGATTTGTTTTCCCCCACTCGGGCCTTCTGACTACTTGTCCCAGTGACAAACTAAGGTTAGGAAAGGATGCGCTGGACAGTGAAGGAGTCACAGTGAAGGAGAGGGAGCCACCTCGGGCGATTGAGACGCGGCCTAGTCGGAGTCTTCGCTGCTGCTGCAGTAGGAGCTGTCGCAGCACTCGGCCGTGTACAGGAAGGTGTGCACGCTGGGGTTCAGCTTGGGCACCCAGTGGCGGGGCACCAGGAACGTGGCCAGGTTGAACAGGTCCACGAACACCTTGTACCGGTCGCTGGTGGGAGGAGCAGGTCAGAGGTCAGACGGCTTTCAGCCAGCGTGAACTCAAAAGTATCGCTTCCCGACGTAATAACTAGAACTAAAATGCTCTAATGTACACACTTCCACAGAGAGCCAGGCTATGATACAATATATATATATGATTTTAGAAATTAAGAAAATACAATGTGTATAACTACAATTAGCGTATTGAGCAGGTAGGGATTAGGTTTTGCTCATGGATTCTTTGTAGACTGATTTGAAGGCTCAAACCCACAACCTTTCGGCTGGGAGCCAAACACCCAGACCACTAGACTAGCCGGCTCTCATTAGATGCTAATAACTAACAGGAATGAGTTCCACTTGTCAATATGAGATAAGTGGTAATCCAGACAGCAGTGAACCAGCGTTATGGCCAGCTAAATAAACTCCAGTGTGGAAGATAAGACGTGTGCCTGGCAGGGCTGAGCTGTCAAGTGTTTCAGTCAGTACACAATAGGCTGATGAGATGGACTACCTGACAGTAGATCTCAAGTAGTGGTATCCAGACGAGCCTCCTGTGCCAGCTTTGCTGCCAATCATGCGATGCACCATGCACACGTGGTTGTCTAGGACACAAGAGAATACCCATGGTGCTTAAGTTGTACTTTTCCTATAAACTAATTATGATACAAATCAGAATTTCAGCTGATTAATAATAGTTTCATTTTAAATGTCCACATCATAAACAAGAGTTGAGGATATATCATTACTGAGGGTTGCATCCCTAAATTCGCGCCTATGGTAATGATTTCAAGGAAACAGAGCTGTTTGTTCCCAGTGGGTGACTGCAGAATCTTACATCGCCATTTTGTCATGAACGTGTCGATGTCCATGAGCGACGTAAGCAGCTGGAACGGAACCTGGAACCTCGGCTCCTCTCTGGAGGAATAAAAAGGTTTTGAAAGAGTGCAGTGCTTCAGAGAGCTTGGAAATAGCAGTGCATACAAACCATCAAGGCCCAAGCTCTTGGCAGACCAAAGGTTTTAGAGATGTGTTATTTTATATCAGAAAATGTTCTTCCTTGCTGGGATGTTTTGGGAAGGGGTATGTGTAGGCTATATCTCGGGCTCACAAACATCCCTATTAAAGTTTAACTTCACCCCAAGCTCTGAGGCTGACTCCACCCACTGCAAGGTCAATGATCTGAGTGGGGGGGGAGACTGAGAGGTGGAGAGGGATCAATCTAAATGTTAACGTTATTGTTATGGGGGCCATTAACAATAACGTTAACATTTAGATTTTATGAAGTACCAACCAATGTTGCAATCATATGCTTATAACTCAGCAAGGGCCATGTATGATGCAGATTTTATTTTTGTGAATGGGAACTCATCACAGCTCAGTTCTAATATTTAGTTTGAAAAAACAACAATTCTAGGGTGCAGTTCCACTGTATAATATACACATATTGCTTCACATACCTGTAGAAGTAAATCATTAAAGCTCCTTGTAGAGCCTTATAAGACAGGCGTCGCTCACCTAGTCAAGAATAAATAAATCATAGATGTTTTTTTTTTTGTTTTTTTTTTAAATATTGAAATAAAGTATCTTCTGTTTAATCCAAAACTATATATTCCTTATCTGAGATGTTTTTATTATTATATTATTATTATATATATATATATATATATATATATATATGTACAGTTTGTAGTATATTTATATACTACTATCTGAGAATTGGATCAGCTTCCTATAAACGCAAATGGAGACCAAAGAAACAATGTAACAACATTTTCGGGTTCTTAACCCAACCAAGTATAATTTTCACCCTGAACAACAGTGTTTTGGTTTTTACTAAGGTAAGGAATATATATTGTTTTGTTCAACATCACTTCAACAACCTAGCATGGACATAATGGCAGATAAAATCACCATTAAGAAAACAAACTTTGTCTGAGGTTTTACCAAAAAATAAAAATAATAATTATAATATATTTAAAAAAAATTCAAATTAAAAATACTATCAGGTATTGGCCCTCACCTGTGCTAACAAGGTGATTGTGACGCTTCACATCAAACAGCGAAGTAAAGGTCTCTTTCTGTTTGATTAGCTCGGCCATCAGTTCTTCCTTGTCCTCTGAATCAGGCATTTCCTTTGATTGATTGACAAATAAAAAAATAACTCCCCATCAAACAGAGAAAAAAGAATAGCAAAGAGTGAATAAACAAGATGGAATCATCTCATACAATACCTCTATTTTATCCTTCTCTTGTTTCAAACCATCAAAGATGTTGACTTCAAGCTTCTCCCAGAAGTTGAAACCCCTCTCCTCCAAGCCGGGTGTTCTCTCTAGCCACTCCTGAGAAACAAAATAAGTTTTGCTAAAAAAAAAGTAGCACTTTTTTTCATCAGCCAAATATTCTCACATCTGCTTTGGTCGTGTTGTGCTGGTTGGACTATAATATCAAGACATTTATAAATATGGAACATGTGATCTAAAAAAACTAAGCATGAAAATAAATGTGTACCTCGACCAGTTTTAACAATGTGGGTTCCTGCTCTGTGGCTATCAAAAGCTCACTCTCTGTGCCCTTGAAGTTGTCCCTGTAATGACGTCTGTTATAAGGGACCCGTAGGTTGTCAGGGACCCCGATCTTGTTCTCCACCAGTCGGAATTGAAGGCTTTGAAAGCCAGACGCAGGGGCCAGGTATTCCCTTTACACGCGCACGCACAACAAAACATCCACATGCACGACAGAAACAGACAGACAAAAACAAAGCCACTGAGTTCAGAGTACAAATCCCGAAGGGCCCATGAGTCATTACAGCTGAGGCTTGAGAGCCACGGAGCTTGTCAGAGGCGAGCCCTCTTCTCACCTGAAGTCGAAAAAGTCCAATGCCGTCATGGTTTCCAAAACAGAAAACTGGTCGACGAGCAGCTTGAAGATCATCACAATCCTGTGGATGCGAGTGTTCACTTTGAGCATATTGCGTTCATCGCGGACCTGGAGAAACAAGAGCGAGATCGTTATGGCCTCATCGTCAGCACTATAATGGCAGGGCAGGCTACTACGCTATGCCTTGCTCTACTCAGGTATAGAGTAGGCTAAACTAAGAAACAACATATGTCCAGAATATATGAATGAATGTGTATAGGCCTACTGTATAATGTATCAGCTCTGCATCGGAAGTCCTGTGTTTACTAGCCTGATACGTCAGATGGTTGTTACACACATAACAATACAGTATATATAACTTTATGCACATAACCATCAGGGAGCCGTCCATTGAAACTGTTTTAAAATGTCAGGTGCTTTTAAATTATTAGGCTATATCCGATTTGCAATATTTTCCCACCAACTAGACATTATCACCCACCCACTCAGCAGCGATAGGATTCTGAGAGCCTTATATTGCAATATCCCAAGACAGTAACATTATTGATGCTTTATTTAAGTTAAATTAATATTTATTCTTACTGTACAACACACTGTCTACATAAATACTATAACCAAATAAGAACCCCAGACATTCCTGACTTACATGGCCACTGATAAAGATCTCTCGCACTGAATCAAGCTCCCAGAGAATCTGCTTGAACCACAGTTCATAAGCTAGAAATGAGAACAAATGTCAAGGTTAACTATATACAGTAGCTCAGTGACTCTACTCTAGGTTTATTACTTGTCAAAAACATATACAGTACACTATACAGTGTATACACGTGTAGTACAGTAAATGCAATATGTTATTATAAAATTTAATTTATGGCATATTTAACAGTTTCATAAAAAACGAACAAAGATCTTAAACATACACAATGTTGAAATACATTTTTGTAGATTATCTCAATTTTTCATTTAAGACGGAATGTGATGTCAGAATGGACTAATATCGATGCACAATGTGCGTAATATAGAAGAAGACAAAGTATACTGTATGTGGACAAACAAGACTGTACCTTGGTGAGTGACAATGAAGAGATGTTCATCATGTATTTTATTGCCCTTCAGCTCACTTTGGAGAACCTGGGCTGTCACTACTTTGTCAAGCTAGAAAACACAAATATCAATGACTTACTAATTAAAAATAATCTTCTCATAACTGCATACATAGAAAAAAGACTAAAATGTGTGTCCGGTGTTTTCTTCACCTGTAGGTAATCGCCGTACATGATACCGCCTTTACTGGCTTTGTTGACACCAACTTGAGCACTGTCTTCATCCTCATTGCTCCGGGGAGGCTTGTTCTTGAATAACCTGGGTGCAGAGAAACAAGTGTTTGTATTAATTTTGTATGTTCTTCACCTTGTTTGTTCCCATATGGTTCCCAGTGCAAAGCTTAGAGAATATTGTGCACTTAAAATAATGTACAAAAGTGTTCGGGAGAATAAAGTTATAAACACTGCATTAAGCCAAACCAATCAAAAGTAATAGTAAAACAAATTAATTAGATAACATGACGACAACATACAACTGCCTCTTTTCAAAGAAGGGACATCCACTCATGACTATCCAAATGAACTGTGTTAGTGAATCCTCTTACTAAACTAAACTCTGCACAGTTGAAACATTTTAAAGACCAACCTGCTCCAATCACACTCGAGGAGATCCTCCCCTTCCGGCTCACCCACAAATTCCCTTTAACCTCCATGCATACTATAGAGTATGTGTTGTTTATAATGTGTTTTCATGTACACAATGTACTGATTCTCTATCTAAAGGACAATCTGCTTAGCCCATTTACAAAATAAATAATTTGTGAAATGTCATTGAAGCCAATTTGAAATCCGTTATCATCAAAATAAATGAATATTAACAGTTCTGATCTGTGAAGTCTAGTCTTTAATTAGTGTCAACTGTGCTTCAGCTTTAGCTTAACATAATGAATTGCATTAAGATAATAATGTATACTGTTGTATTCATCTAGCTTCCTATTGGGTCAAAGACAAAAAAAAAGAAGCTTATCTCCAATGTTTCCTCGGTCATCAGGTCTGCACTGTTGATACCTGTTAATTATTATTGTTATATTGTACTTTATTTTTTCCCTGCAGAAATGTAAACATTTACAAGACAATAAGATTTTGTAGTTAGTTGATCAAATATATACAGTAGGTTAAAATAATATTACTTCACAGTCAAGTTTACACAGTTACAAGTCATTTTATTGTGTACTTTTATTTTGTACTATTAAATTAATAATAATATTATTTTATACTTTTTAATATATTTAATAGTCTTAATAATGTGATGTGGACTTAATGTATCTACAGTGAATTAAACAGATTATGTTAAATTTACACATGGGTTCATTAGCATTGGATACCAACATTAATTTAATGTGTTTATCATGTTTCTCGAAAACTAGAGAAAATGGTACTGTATTGTCGATATGCTTGACCTGACAAAACAAGCGTAACTCTAGGTTGTATTACAGTACAAATATTTGCAATTTGGTTAATATGTATTTTCCATTATGTACTTAGGGTTCCAAGGTTTGTTTTGTGTGTGTATTTGTGTTTTCTGAGAATAGTTTTGGACCTGTTGCGTCATTTCAATTGTTTATTTTGAAGTGACTTTTGAAAGAACTCATTATGACATAATTCACTATATGACTTTACTATGAAATGTCTTTCCTTTGGAAATTCCTAGTTTACTATGAGTTCATACATATTTCTACACTGATTGATTCAGAATATTTTTCTACATTGTTTGTATTGGTAAAAAACGTACTAAATGAATTGACTTAAAAGTATTGGTTGACTAAGACCAAATCAAACAATTTCAGTTTTTTAGTTTACTACTACAACCTGAACATACAGATAGTACACCTTCTTCACAATAGCCGATACCATGTTTAGTTGAAAATAAGGATTTTGACAAGGCTTGACAACAGGCAGTTCAAGACACCCTGCCAATCATCAGCGAATCCTTTTGAAGAACAGTTATCCCAGTTTCATCAGCAGGACATAGATCACACCGGCAGCATCATCCCAAATCTCTCCTGCATCATTAGCAACCTTGTTGTTCAATAACTCTCTGTGCAGCCTTCCCAGACAGAGTCCCATAAGCCTGTGTGACTCTTCTCAGAAGATCAGAAGGATTGGTAACAAGCAACTTTGTCTGAAAAGGGACACTGTGTAAACCTCTGAGTTATAGAGCCAAAATGGGCCCCCAATGCGTTGTTCTTGTTCATGTTTCGCTGGGAAAGAACAGCAGAATATTTGAGATGAATGCCGCTCGCTACATAGAAGAATAAGAACATACATTGATCACTGACTGCCATGAGCCCTCGTGGACGGTATTAGCAGTTGCAGGGTTGCTTGCTTGAGAACTGTGAACCGACCAAAATACCAAAATAAGTGTCTGGTTGACATGTGTGCCCATATTTTCCATTGTGGTTGAAACCAGTGTTAATAAAGACATTTTTAGTGACTGGCACTGCTCTCTACTCCCCTGCAGATGTCCTATAGGCTCAGATTGAATTCTGGGGGTGCAATCTAGGAGTGTACCTTTAATTTCATGAAGAAATAAATACACTCAGAAATGACAATTGAAAAACACACAAATCATACACAATCAGATGGCGCCGCCGTGTGGCCGAATACGAGAATCCTGAGTACATTACGAGGAAACCAAATCCGCATGATTTGAGCCAATATTTGAATTCACTCTTTATTTAACATAAAATATTGCCTTTTCATGGTTGTGTGATAATGACAGAACAAGGCTGGAGCTCGCAGGTACTGACTATCTCAAGCACAGAGTACAAACAGGCAGTGAAAAGTCACATCATACACCTATGAAAAGCAGCTTGTTTGTGAAAGTTAACATAAATCAATTCTTCTGATTTCATTTTTAGTGTGAACTTTTAGTGTAGAGACACACTTGTTTTATCGCTAATTAACCTTAATTCAAATAAAGAAATATATTATTATTACAGGTAGACTGAAAGGTAGCTAGTCTAATTGATCCCCCCTGGTGTTTTGAATCCTCAGTAGCATTGTTATATATACTATTCAGAACTTTGGGTTCAGTATATCCGGGTGTATCCAGAAACATTTACCTATAGTTTTTTGGAGGGCTTGTCAAGTTTAAATTATGCAACCAATGACCCATCCTCGTGAATAATTTAAGAGCTGGTGTAACATATCTTTATATATCCGTCTTTCTGGTTGACCGCTGGTATGTCTTTGTGGTTCTGAGGTAGCCATCTCCCATGGCAGATCTCTATTTCATGAAGGCCCAAAATACCTTCCGAATGCATAATGGTAAATTCAGTCATAGTCACAGAACTGGTCACATGCACATTACATTGTGCATATGAAAACTGTTAAGGCATAATTACATGTTGTACATGCCTTAACAGCTACACAATACATGATATCATATTAATGACAATACCTTGATACATACAAAAATGTAAGATATGCAGTTTGGTTTGGAATTTCAAAGGCTTGAATTATTGATTTGTTATCAATTTTGAAACATAAATACGTGTATTTGCAGACTGTGGGATTGCTGTTGTATATTCCAGAGCTTTCTGTTCAGAGTGCATGGTTTCAGTGTTCAGTTCAGAGTTCAGTGACTAATGGATTGCTCAAACATTTCAACATTTGAACTTTGGTTATTAAACGGCTATATGGTTATGTTGTACCCAATGAATTAATCATGAAACACTAGATCCCCCCTACCCAATTGCTCTGATGTCGTTACTGTTGATGCTGTTGGTTCTTTGATGTTCTTACAAAGTCATGCCATCTCTTTTATACGAGCCTTTGAAGTAGGCCTAGTTGTACTGTGTTGTGCTGTCTGGTGATGCTTTGAAAGAGCTCGCTGTGGTCACAGTGTGATACTGCAGCAGCTGCTTTGGCTACATTTGTTTGCGTATTCTATTTGATGTCTTTAATTTAACCCGAAGTGTCTGGGTGCCTTCACTATTTTTAGGGTTTGATAACTATATAGTTTCTAACAGTTGTATCGGTGTTCAGGACAGTAGAAATGAATTATTTTGGGACCAAAGTGCAGAACAATTTCTGTGAAAGTTCAGCACCGATTCCATGTTTTGGCAAGAGCGCCAGTGCTACATGCTGCAGACAGCATCGGCCTACTGGTAACATTTCTGATTAGAGCACTGAGCACCAGTAGGGTGCGCCACAGGACCTTTTAGAGAACATAAGACTTAAGCTATTCCTGTTATGAATAGCTTGCTTGATATTAGGAGTATTTTCAGCACTTGTGTGCTTTGAAATCCTTTGCCTTGGATATTATTCAGAGAGTCCTTGAGGATGGGGGAAAAGGGCTGGGTAGATTTGGCAGGGGAAAATAACCCTCATAAAATACTCCAATGGTGTGTGCTTTTGGATTAAAACCAATATCATTCTGTCCATAACTTATACATTTTAAAATGTACAGTTAAGAATCCATGGGGTTTGGTTGGTGAGTGTGTAGTGGAGTGTTGTTTTTACAATAATAATTTTTGCTGTAACTATTTTGGTACAAAAGTTGTTACATCTTTCACTTCACAATCATTTTCAATTGTTGCTTGCTTTCATCAGCTTAATTAATAGATGCGTTAGGAATGATCACACACAGGTTTATGTCACAGAAACTCCTGGAGAATGACGCTGATGGAATTAGAGTTTTCTATTCTAAGAAACTGTCAAATTCAGGTAACACTCGCAAATCACTATTCACACTATGTGATTCACCGTGGCTGCCTTCAAAGGAGTACAGCGTTAGTCTTCTGTCTTCGTAGTGTAGGTTATCTATTTCTTGTTTAAATTCTCAAACCTTTCTAAAGCATATGCATGTCTGTAGTGTCCGTTCATTTTGTTAATATAAGTTCACTGTTACAACAAAGGTTGCTCTGTTTGCTTTAACAAATGAAGCAACATTTTCAGTTACCAAAGACAATATATACAGAATGGATGAAGTCTAAATTTGTATCCATTGTTGCCTTGTTTATATGCAATGGATTAAAAAAATATTCGTGTTTAATAAAACATTCAAGAAGCCAGGTCATAAGGCATTATGCCTAATAAACATTAAATTTAGTGGAAACAATATTTCATGGCATGTTATAGATACATCACTGCTTGTATTCACATGTCTCACGTACAGTTTTCTCATAATTCTTACAGAGCTTGGTGGAGAACCTCCCAAATAAGCAACAAAAAAACAAAAATGTACAACTGTAAATAGTAGTATAAAACACGGCATATCGCAAAAATGAAGAAAGAATAACCGAAAACAATTAGATTCCATTCTTAATGTATAAACACAACATAAATTACAGTTAATATGACTAGTACAGACATTTATTCAATTTGATTTAAAAAACCCATAAAACTCTGACATAATTTACAAAACGTGTCCCTGTGCTATCCATAGACACATATGTGCCTCTTATTCCACGTACAGTACCACACACACCTTTTATTGTCCTTTAGTTCAACACACATTGGGCATTTAAACATGGACATTATTACTTTTTTTTTCCTCTTTTTAAAAGCAACTCAAGTAGAATAAGACATTTTGCTGTTTTACAGTGCTGATTCTGGGTACATACTAGTGGTTGTTCGGTGAGATTATATCTCTAAATTAGAGGTCTTTTTTCCAAAAACGTTTGCTCCTGGACACTGCATGCTGTCTGATTTGCCAGCCATACGCATCACCCTTCCAGAGAAGTGCGGGTGTGCATAATGTAAACATTTCCATTCGTCCTCGAAACAGCTCTGCTGACAACGTCGTCCCTCCATCAGAACAGCAGCGACACGCACAAGAACCGTAAACGCACATGGCTCCACCCCTTCTCTCCAAACACCGCGGTCTGTCTGTGTGTGTGTTTGTGTGTGTGTGTGTGTCTCTCTCTCTCTCGATCTCGAGTCCAGAATGTTTGCGCTACAGAAGTACTGACCTGTAGATGCCACGTTAAGGCTCAGCATAGTCACACGTTCAGTCTGCAGCCTGAAAGCCACAATGCACAGCATTGCTTTTTCGCCACTTTTTTATTTTTTTCTTCTTTTTCTTTTTCTTCTCATTTTGTTTTCTTTAATTCTTTTTACAAAAAACAAAAAGCAAACACAAGATCACATCCGTGTGTAGGTGCATCTGTTGACGGCTGTGGTGTCAGTAGGATCCTCCTTCGGCAGCGGCTCCAGGTCAGCCTGTTACCTCCTCCCTATCTCACTCTGCCGCAGGAAGTGGATGTTGTTGGCGCTGTCCGCCAGCTCGGGGTACTGCTCGACGGAGAGCACAAAGTAGCCGTCGTAGCCCAGCACCCTGCCGCCGCTGAGCAGCTGCCGCTTCTCGCCCTCCGTCCACGGCCGCGCGCCCTCCTCGCCCTCGCGCACCCGCTGCTGCTCGCGCGCCCACGCCCCGGCCAGCGCCCTCTGGCGGGCCAGCTCGGCCACGCGGGCCTTCTCCTCGTCCACGGTGGAGCCGTAGCGCACGTGCAGCGCCAGCGGGCCGCGCCGCACCTCCACGTCGGCGAAGCGGCGGGTGCGGCCGTCCACCACGGCGGTGGACTGGGACACCGTGACGTTGACGCCGTTCTCCAGCGTGCGGTGCCCGCTGGGGAGGTGCAGCGCGGCCAGGTCGCCGTCCGGCAGGCCCGGCTTGACGAAGTAGTGCGTGTCGCGGCCCTCCACCGTGAAGTGCAGCTCCTCCAGGTAGAAGGCGTTGTTGAGGACGGCCGCCACCTTCACGCAGTCCTCGCTGGCCACGTTGAGGGCGTGGGCGTGCACCGTGCCCTTGTAGACGGCGAACATCACGGCGCGGCCGATGGGCGAGGGCGCCGCCGAGAACCACAGCCAGGGCTTCTCGCCGCGGCGGCCCCGCGACCGGTGCACCTCCGGGAGCCGCTCGAAGGACAGCAGGGCGCGCGCCTGTCGGGTCACTTCCTGCTGGACCCCGGAGATGGGCTGTGGGGAGGGAGAATGCAGCGACACGTTAATTCCTGAACATGGCAGCGCCCCGGCTCTCTGCCAGCCATATAGAGGCAGATGCTCTGCTTCAGGGGGGCTCCTCATCCCCCTCTAAGATAATGGTGTTTTCAAGCTGTGCTCTCAAGTCAGAGGCAGGCGATATCTGGACGACACTTTCTTCATGCTAAAAGTTCATACAACAAATACAAGACATACATCATTTCAAGAGATCATTTTTCTGTTGGACTGTGTGAAAATGTTTTCCAGCCAATAACTACAACAATAACAGGGGGGGGGGTAATCTTGATGCTTGTTAGTATGCAAATCTGCTCCAATTAAAAGTGATATGGCAATCCAATTAAAACATGGAATGTGAGAGGCCGAAATGTGAGAAAATGTGTGATTTAATTTTTTTTCTGCATTTCACCTCCTCCACTTCTTCCCTGCAACACAACACACTACTAAGGTTTTTAATGAAACCGACCGGCAGATCGTCCCACAGTTGGCTCTTGGTGAGCTCGTACGATGGCATGCTCAGGTCAAACTTGGGGACTGGAAACCCGGGAATGGTGTTGTGCAGGTGAAATCCGAAGGTTACAAGCCAGCTATTTATGTCTGGGGGAGAAGCAAAACAATGACAGGGTTGGTTACTTTATACTAAGTTTACAAAATAAACCACCTTAATGAATACAGACACTTACGGTGCTTTATTTTGTACACTTTACCAACACATGTAAAACGAAAAAAGAATTGTTTACATTTTTTTTAGATGAAACATGTTACTACAAGCGTGACTATTTAAGTAAAAATTAACTAGCAACACTAATATGTAATTACAAACGATTAAATAAGCACACAGATAACCGACATGAACATTCTTTCCTACCTGCGACATACTCTCTCAATTCCTGCACCTTGCTGATGGGGTTGTTGTTCCTGAACATGTACAAATTAAACGGGGCAGGCTCCTTGCCAATCCTCTGCCAGGCGCTGACATCGGGGGTGGTCCACCGGCCGGACAGGATGTCGTAGTCCCGCTCTCCAAAGTGCAGCAGCTTGGTCAGCGGCTCGTACAGGCCCCCGTGGAAGCCCAGCACCAACTGGAAGTCCGGGTTGGAGTCCAGGTAGACCTCCCCGTACGCCGTGTACTGCACCTGCTTCACCAGCAGGCCGTTGCTGGTGAACACGGCCAGCGGGGTGCCCGTGTTGTCGCAGGCGATGTAGAACTCCTCGCCGCTGCTGATCTCCATGGCGAACAGGTGCCCCTGGAGGTCGTAGTACAGGGAGGTGATCTCCGAGCTGGAGTGGTTGTACACGTGCGTGATGCGCGCGGGGAAGCCCAGGTCGGCGTAGAAGTACTGCAGGTGCTGGCCCAGGCTGCTCTTGGCCGACACCCTGCGTCCCAGGCCGTCGTAGCGGTACTGGATGGTCCAGCCGTTGCCCTTGCTGTAGACGCGCACCAGCAGCCCCTTGGAGTTGTACTCGAAGATCTCGGAGCCCCGCTGGCGCAGGAAGCCGTCCTCGTCCATGCGGTACTGGACGTCGCCCAGGCGGGTGATGCGGTCCCTCAGGTCGTAGCGCAGGGGCAGCAGCCTGGCGCTGTTGCCCGGGTTCAGCAGGTGGAGGTTGCCGTTGAGGTCGTAGGTGTAGCGCCACGCCACCTTCTCGTTCAGGAACACCGTCTGCAGCTGGCCGTCCACGTCGTACTCGTAGCCGTAGCGGGTGGTGTTGGCGAACGGGCCGATCTTGGTCTCGCGGCGCACCACCCGCCCCACCTCGTCGTACTGGAAGGTGATCCAGTACATGAGCGAGCGGAAGATCTCGTACTGGATCTCCTTGATGCGGCCGTGCGCGTCAAAGTGCTTGGTGTAGGTCATGACGGCCGTGGAGATGATCTGGTTGATGTCGTAGTAGATGACGCCGAACTTGCCGAACTGCTCCACCTTGCCCGAAATGTCGTCGAACTGGTACAGGTCGATGGGCAGCGGGGTCTCGTTGATCACGCCCTGCACGCTGGTGACACGCAGGCTGCCGTCGTACGTGTAGTCGAAGCGGGCGTTGACCATGCCGTCCTCGCTGAAGCGAAAGATCTGCCGGTCCACCAGGGGGCCCACCTGCTAGCAGACGCCAAGGGGACGTGTTAGCCGCTTTTGCAGGTTGTGGAGTGTTATCGGCGCTACTTTCAAACCATGAACAGAACAAACAAATGTCAGTCTGCGTGTGAATACAAGCTAAGGCTGTAACGATTATCTCTGGCAATGCACCGGTGGGGCACCGGGGGGCGTTTTCAGTTGTTTACGTTATGACAATATCTTGACAGATACAGTAGTTGACGGTCATATAACCATAGACACTATAAGGACTTTGATATAACCATATAGCCCTTTGCTATTTATTAGCTATGCATGCGAAAACGAAATCTCAACTAGATTATCTTTCTTTATCACTTGGCTTTTCCAGTTTTCTTGGTTACCGTGGTGACCAACCAACCAGCCACATAAAGTATGCTCTCTCCTCATTGGTTGAAAAATGACGCCTAACTTACTGTACGTGTATCCCTTTCTACACAATCTACTCTATGGAATTCCCCCTTTGTGCCTTTTAACCCTCCTGTTGTCCTCGGGTTTCAAACTCACACCTTGTGCCAGCAGTGCGCATCATATGTGTGTGTGTAAGCTGTAGAATTAGGTTTAGCGCCCTCTATCTGCCACAAAGCACTAGTGGTCAGTTTGACCCTGAGGACAAGAGGGGGGTTCATTCAACACCTCCCATCCCGTGTTATCTCGGCGTCCGTTTAGTTCTGAACCAGAAGGTAGCGGTGGGAAATTCCTTCACTAGCAGCTTAAGCTCACGCCCACCTGCCGGTAGCGGATGGAGCAGATGAAGCCCTCGTTCTGCAGGTTGACGGTCTTCAGCACGCCGGCGGTCTCGTCGTGCGTGAAGCTGACGCGCGTGCTGTCGTACAGCACCTCCGCCAGCTTGTTCTGCCGCCGGTAGCGGTACAGCACGCGCCGGCCCGTGCCCAGGTGGGCCACGCGCAGCAGCAGCCCGTCCTCGCTGTAGTCCACGGCGACCGAGGCGTTGCTCTCGGGCGGGTGGTACAGGTTGCGGTAGTAGCCCACCGAGCGCACCGTCTGCATGGAGTAGCGCGCCACGCTGGGCATGGTGACCGCCGCCAGCCGCTCCAGCGGGTCGAAGTCGAAGATGTACTGCCGCTGGCTGTGCAGGAGGAGCACCATGGACTGAGGACACAAGGGCGGGGAAGGGTGGGGCAGAGAAGAAGAAGCAGTGACACAATGAGAAGAGAAGAAGAAGCAGTGACACAATGAGAAGAAGAATAGAAGCAGTGACACAAGGGGAGAAGAAGAAGAATGTAGAATAGAAGCAGTGACACAAGGGGAGAAGAAGAAGAAGAAGA
>JAODUG010000024.1:2778154-2801204 GCA_027564795.1 Aphredoderus sayanus | reverse complement strand
GCTTTTGGCCCCCCCCCCCCCCCCCCCCAGCCTGTCACACCATGTCAACTTTTGCACATTTGGCAGCCTTTGTCAGGAACGCGTGAGATGCGAATTAAAAGCCGGTTAGCCGCACCTCGCGAATAACCCGGCCGGCCCCCGTGTGTACTGTATCCCTAGTTATGAGGAGGATGATTGATTTAGTGATGACAGGCTGATGACACCCTGTCTCATCCCCTCTCAGATCACCTCCTAGATCCTCAGTGTCTTTACCATTCTGCCACTGCGGAGTACAGTAAAGGCTGTCCGATAGCTGTGTGAATGCGTGAGTGTGTGTCTGTAAGGGGCTGGTGGTGTTGGGGGGGGGGGTCTAAAGGGGTTTTGGGGGTGTCGGAGTGGCGCTGCGTTAAAATGAGAAAGAGGCACCGTGACTTAATCTGACAGTACTGTGCGATCTGTGTGGTATCTGAGCCTCGGGGAGAGGGGGAGAAAGAAAAGAAAGAGAGAGGGGGGAGAAAAGGAGGGGGTTCGGGTGGATAATGGGGCTCTGCCTGGTGAAAAAGCTCACGTTGAGGCAGAGACAGACAAGGTCAGCCAGTGCAGGGTGGCCCTGACAGGGAGAGTGAGACAGACGGACAGACATTCTATTTGTTATTACAGTATTTGTGTTGCCTGAAAGCCTCCGCTTGTACAGTGGGTACATTCAAATCATCACTGATTTGAACTTATTTTTGTTTGATGCTGTTTTGGCCAGCACCGTTGTTTTAAAATAAGAATGTATGTTTCGTTCTCGTTTATTTTCCAACTTTCGTCTTTCGTCTTTGTCAGCCATTGTGCCTCGATCAGTAGCCCCCTACCCGACTGTAGCCCACGTACATACCTCCCCTCTTCGTCTTATTGGTTAAGCGCCGATGACTGACTCTTTCCTCCACCGTCAGTCAAGCCAGGGTAGCGAATCAGGAGCTGCATATAGGAGAAACAAGGAAGTAGAGACTTGGAAAAACAGAGCGTCGGCTGCCTCGACCCCAACATGAGCAACCCCGACAGCAAACTATTAAAAAGCGGTAACGGGGGCCCGGACCGGCTAAATGCAGACTCATGTCATATAACCCCAAAACACATACAAAGATGCATTTAAATAGTGCATTTACATGCTTTGATTTACCAAATACACACACACACACACACACACGTAAATTCATGTAAGCATGCCATTCACTTTTCTCACCGCATGTACCCGTGACTGCTATCAGCCGTGCTTTGTACCTGTCAAGTGCTGCCCTTCTCCCTGCGCCCAAAGCCCTGCGTGCGACATGAGAGCTCTCACATCAAAGCTCCTCCGGGCTCCACACACGCAGATGAAACACCCTCTCACGCCGGCTACCTCTCTCCCCTCTCTCCCACACATTAGACACATTTCATGTCATTACAACGCCAGTGGAAAAGTAGAGGTGCTGCTGTCTTAAAGGGACATCTTATTTACCACCCCCCTCATCCCCCAACTGCAGCATGCACTCCCTCGTGCATCTTGCACACACACACACACACACACACGCACACTGTACATGTTCACACAAACACACACACACACACACACACACACGCACGCACGCATAACACTTGCTCTCTTTTTAAATGATGCGAAGAGGAATATAATGATCTGTTAGCATCAGAGGTTTAGCTATACAATTTGTCCAAAGAGCGAATAATTTCTTGTTAAAACGATTGCTTAAATGTTCTGACTTGTATGCTAATTTGTTATTGGTATATATATGCTATTTCCCCCCATGTTATATATTTATGTATGTATGTATGCATGCATTTATCTATTTTTGCCGTGTGTTATGAGCGACAACACCCTGCTCATATTAGCCTGTTAGCAGCTAGCGCTAGCAGCTTGGCCATACAGACATGCAGTGCGAGGAGACAGGCGTTGGTTTCCCTAGCAGCGGCGGGCATTGTTGTGCTATCTGGTGTCGGACAGGCTGACAAAGGACCGTTAAGGAGCGTCCGGAGCAGGGTGACGGAGGTCGTAGCGTCCCCCTTCCCCCCCTCTTCCCCCAAACCTGTCGTCAGAGGGGTCGGGCCGACCCTCTTGACCGCTGGCCCCGGGGCAGGGACTCACTGTGGCAGTGGCACCAGGGGCACCCACAGGGCATGGGAAGAGCCTTAGCCTGCACAGCGCAACAAGGCTGATCCAGCACTAGAGGACTGTGTGTTTTTGTTTGAGACGATGTGTGTGTATAATACAATGCCAAAATGACCCAATGTTGAAAATGTGTGCGAGGGAGATTTGCCGTATAAAGGCGGTGTGACCCAGAGTTTGCAACGTGTGTGTCTCTGAGATTCACACTTTGACAGCACATCACAATACAAAGATCAGACTTGCCTGGTGCCCATGGATGTGTGTGGGAAAGACTTAACAGTTAGCTAACATCACAAAGATAGAATGACCTAACTCTGGCAGGGTGTGCAGCACAGAGATTTAGCTGTCATAGAGAACAGCACAAAGATTAGGACGACCAAATGTTAGGTCTTTGGGATTTGCTGAAACCACGGAACTACTTTTGTTTTAATTTAATCTGTGTATATTTAACCGTAATGTTTTTTTCCTCAAACATATATTAAAATAAGTGTTAATATTATAAAATGTAAAAAAAAACAATGTTGATGAATCTGTGAATATAAATGTTAATTTGTAAACTTTTATGTTTACCGTTTGTACTATATTTTGAAGAACGTGTCTCAAACACACTTTGGTTCAGTTCACGTGCACCAGAATTCATTGTCAAGGTCTGTGTGCTGCTGCTTTTGGCGGAAAGAAAGAAGAGCAGGAAATGTCCAGACAGAAAGACGAGCAACACCCTGACACCGACACAGACCTCTTGGTGTTCAAATAAATGATGGTTTCCGACATGGAGGTGAACTCTGCGGCCCTGTTGCACAAGACTAGTGTGCCGGGACACTGGTCCCCTTACAGCAATGTCCTTCTGGGTGACTGGACTGCTGAGTGGGTTAGCACCATTAGCACTGTTAGCGCTGTTAGCTGTGTTAGCCTGTCTAAAGGAAAGGCCATAGCCTACAGGCCATTGAGGGTTAGTACGGAGATACTAAAGACTAGGAATCCGGCCACTTGAGGTTAGCATTAGTGGGCTTAGAGGTCAAAAAGGTTATTGATCATTGGTTAGCATAAGGGTGCTAAAACCTAGACACTGTTGCAGACCACTCAGGGTTCAGAACAACAGTGTTGTTACCCCATTAACTTCTGGCCTCATGAACATGGATTTGACTAAAGTCGATTTGTACACAAAGGGAAGTTGGTGGCTGTGTTCAGTGGGCTTTACCTATTTTGTTTGTAATTCAGCCATATCGTATTATTGTTTTTTTATTTTACATTTCTATTATATTAATTAATTAATTATGGATCCCTTCATTAATTCTTTGTATTTATTTATTTATTTTTAATTCCAGATATTTGTCCAGGCTTGAACTGGTGGTGTTAGTTATTTTATCAGGCTGCCACCAGTGGGCAGTGGCACAAAGCCGGTGTCTGCTTAATCTTCATTCTCTACCTATCCCTCTACCTATCGCTCTATTTGTTTTTCTCCTGCTTAGTCTCCCTCTTAGTCGCCAATTTCCTTACTTTGCCCTTCTTTCTTTTATTATATTGTTGATAATGTATACATTTTTCTTTGTCTATTCTGTATCTGTTTTTAAAGCTGAGAAGAAAATTGTTTCACCCTCACCTTTCACTACAGCTCTCCTGCCACATTAACAGATTAATGTCAACACAAATGATAATCTACCTTCCAAATAACATATGTGTGACAAGTGACATATTTGTTGTGTATGTGTACAGTGTTGTTCAATTAAATACAGCCTATAAATAGTTAGATTTTTAAATAACAATTTGTTTTTGGTTATTTATATTGATGTAATTGATTAAGGAACTGTTATACTGAAATAATTGGAATTTTTCTCTTGAGCCATTTGTTTATGCTACATTTTAAATTTCACTTATTGAAAAAAGAATTGCTTTTGACAGTTGCAGTTTCTGTTTCAGTTATTTTTTTTATTAGTGTTGAATTTACTTGAATAACTCCAATGAGGGGCGTAGATCCATGCGGAGATCCATGCCTGAAGAGGGAGTGAGAATGGGACTAATTTTATAATCTGGACAAGTGAGAAAGTGTTATTTTGCTGTTGTCAACACACGGCAGGTGCTAAGGGAGCGGGTGTGGGGCAGGTTTGACGTCGGTGGGCACAGGAGGGACACACACGCTGTGTCAACGGAAGACAAGCCCACTGTGTTAACACTTATTAAGGGAAAGGAGATGTGCCGCCTTGAGCAGACAGGGTGTGTGATGGCGACTTGTGGCAGAAACTGACACTGCCTCTCCTAACTCTTTCTCATCTCCAAAAGGCCCATTTGTCTGCACTGTTAGATGCCGTGCGGCTCCGTGTGTCTGCGGATGTGTGTTCATGTGTCTGTGTGTACTCACAGTGGGGGCTGTGTATTCAAAGCATATAGCCAAAGTGGAACAGGAATCCGTCTATTTCCTGCTTTAGTGTCAGAGCGCTTAGGATAATAAACACTGTTAATTAAAATGGCTTTACAGTTGAAGAAGTCACTAAAGGATTAATGAAAACTTCCCCTTTTCCACAATATGTTTTCACCTTTGTCTTTCACCAACCTTATCACTTAATTTTAGAACCTTTCAACAAAAAATAAAAGGTTTTGTTAAATCTTCACAATTGACTTATTGGAAGGCTTGTTAATGCTATTAGTTTGCTGATATTAGTTTAGTCTAATTAAATTAACACTATGTATGCTCTTTATTTCTGCTAATCATTGTTTTAAGTTTTTATTAAAATAAATGCTTTTATTTATGTTTGCCATTTTTCATTTCACACAAAATGTCCCCACAACGTAGGCTCACTAGTTGTGACCAGTGAGCCTACTAACTAGCTCACTACTAGGTTCACTATCTCAGTACATAATGAGTGATTGTGGATTGAATGGGTTGAAGTCACTAAAGGCTTCTATCCATTGTACACCAGTATTCCTTCCTTTACTTCTTAGTGATATCAACAGGACACACACTATGTTAATTGTCGCCACATCTCTCATGTCTCATGAGTATTTGCATGTATACAGTGCCAAATATGCATTTTCTTTTAAACTACAGGAATTACACAGAAAACATGAGTTCACTTTAATTACCTATTTATATGAAATGTGAGAATAATAACTTTAAATAGAGTATCTGGATTGCAATGCCGTGAGACTTGGACATGGGGTAATTTAGCATTTTATAAATATACTGTGTACATATATTTTTTTAATAGGACACTACTATATTTAACATGAAGAGACAATGACACACTTGGTCAATACAAATATTCTATAATGAAAGCTAATAATAATGTTATTAATGTTATTATTTTACAAATACAAATACTGTACTGACTATAATGAATATAATGTGTGTATCTTCTCTGTTTGCCAGGAAGGATACAGTGTGATGGTGCTCAACCCCAACGAGAACTACCTAGAGGTGCAGAAGCCAGCCAAGTCCCCACCCTCGCCCTCGCCGCCCGAACCCTCGGACGAGCCCGCCGAGAAACGGGAACGCAAAGACGACAAGGAGAGCAAGAAGAAGCGGGAGTTCTACGAGAAGTACCGCAACCCGCAGAAGGAGCAGGAGACAGAGCAGATCCCCATAAGGGTGCGTGGAGGGGGGAGGGGGAGGAGCGACATAGGAAGGAGGGGGTGGGGGAGGTTGATCAAAAGCAGATATGACAGAGGGAGGTGGACACAGGGGAGAGCTTCGGGTCCGGGGGTGGTCGAGGAAAAGCAGACCGGAAAGCGAAAAGGGAGCGGTTGTTGGAAGGAGGCGAGAAGCAAGACAGGCTAGGAAGAGAGGAGGCAGGCGGCGTCTAGCTGAGGAAGCAGGGGAGGACGGGGACATTAGGTAGCCAGGGAGGAAGGGTGGCTGAGGGAGAAAGAGAGGCTCTTGTGTGGTCAGGCTGTGTGTGAAGAGGTTGGCCGTCCTCCAGTCGCCTCTCAGTGCGCAAGTGTTAACCACATGGCTCCCCCCGCCCGTCCTCTCAGAGGGTGGGCTGATCGGGGCGGCTCTGGCCCTTCACTCTTGTTGACCGCTGGGATTATTATCTCACCCACACACACTCCGCAAACACACTGCAACATTCTTATCATGCTACGCTGACCATACAACACCAAGTCATACATTACACACATACGCATGCTCACACACGCACACACACACACACAATCAGGCGAGTCACATGCCTAGCTTGGCCAGTCAGTCTCATGCTTAAACAAAGGATGTGAGCCCCTCTCTTAAATCTTGTTTACAGAGAAGAGTGATGAATAATCAAAACAACGTTTATAGACCCTTTATAGGGGGCTTTTTCTTTGTCAAAACGTTCGGTATTTTGCGATGCTGACAAGGTCCAGGCACTTTTACACTGCACTGAGCGTTCTGTCACTCTTTGTGTTGGACCCAAGATGGTGAAATTAAGGATGTGATGAGACAGATGTTTTGCTGTTTGCAGATATATTACTAGAAGTGTGTTAACGTTGATTTTCAAAATCTTATATCAATTGATGGACGCAGCATCACAGTTACGTGTGATGTACAGTATGTGTGAATGTGTACCCGTGTGTGTGTGTGTGTGTGAATGACAGGAGTTACAGCCGCCATGGGACTAGCGGGCGGTGTGTGAGCTGTCAACGCAGGTTTTTTTTTTTGTGCTCTCACCCTCCTGACAGTACCTTTACACACACTTTAATAAGGCATAATTAGCTGCAGTGATAGCCCTCGCCATCATACATCATTATATCACAATTGGAACTCCAATACCATGCTAGTCCAGTCCTGTGTCCCATGTGAAGAACACCAGATAATGTACAGGTGTAGGCGGGGCCAATATTATTGTGTGTTACTCTGCAGTAGTACTCGCTCTCCCTCAGAAACCTGCAGCACGTTTTTAACACTTGTCGTGTGAGATTGTTAGTGCTTGCTTAGCCAATGCTTCGCTCCTCCTACCGGGGAGTGAATGATATTATACACATTTCTGTATTATCCTCTCCTTGCCTCCACCACAGTGCCTGCATAATGCATGGTGGACAGGGCCAGACGCGTTGAAACAAGGGCACTTACGGAACTGTGGCGCAGTGCCTGTGTTAAGGCGCTCCTGTATTTGGGTACTCTCGGTGTAGTTTAACATTGTCTGAGCTTTTCCAACTCAGTCCCAGGGACAGATCTCATGACTCATGTCATTTTGAATTGAATAAAATACCACACCGGACTGCCACTTCAGCTCCTTACACGTTTATGTTGCCGTTCTGTGGACGCCAGGGATTTGTTCAGCGCGGTGGCCAAGGAGTGGACAGGAGAAATTGGTAGCTGGAGACAGGAATAGGAATTAACCTACTTTCCCGTCTGTAGCATTTTTCAACAAGCCTTGTGTAAAATAGTCTTCACAGGCATGCGTATAGTTAGAGGTTAGCTGCCAAATACACTACTTTGGCTAGTGCCTAGAATCCTCAGCAGCCTCACCTGGGTTTATGGGGCCAAGTGGAAATGCAGGATACAGATGAGTTTGTGTCCATGTTGGATGGGTCTCAGTAACCCCTGAACTTTGAGCTTTGACCTGTCAGTCAGAGGGATCTTAGAGCGTCTGACCTCCTCTCTCTATCGTCCACGCCTCCTCCTCGGCACCTATTGACTCCCCACCGCTCCCCCCTTGTCGGCCCCAGAGTAAGCCGTCACACACACACACACACCGAAACACACGAGTCACACAGGTACACTGGCACACATGTTTTCTTGGTCCGGATGTGCAGGTGGGCAAATCAAGCCGCATTTGAGGCCTGTGTCATCCGCCCCCTTTCCCCAAATACACACACACTTTAAACTGTGCGCTACCCGCTCTCACCCCCACTGTTAGATTTGCTAGACCACCTGCACGTAGCCACTTAGACACACACGCCCCCTTCACACACCAGGCCCCCTGATAGAGTTGAGTTGATTCATACGCTTCCTTACACACAGCAATAAGCTCTGAACTGCTTTTAGAACTCTTACTTTTTAGCACTGGGTCCATAGTGTGCAACCTCTCAACCTTATCTAATCCCTCTCTCCTCTCCTCTCTCCTCCTCTCATCTGTTCTCCCCTCCTCTCCTTTACTTCCCTGTCCTCTGCTCTCTTCTCCCCTCATATGCTCCCGTCTCCACTCTGCCCTTATTACGGGATGGTATAAGAGATACAGACTGCAAGTGAGGACAGATGGAGAGAATGCATGTCCCATAGTGGGGCAGATGATGATGAGGAGGAGGAGGACACTGGGGCATGGGGTGTCTGCAGCACTATAGAAGTTTGGGAGTTCACTTTACTCTGAGTTTTAGCAGTAATCCAGTTAGCTATTTTCTGTCAGCCAAGCAGAGGAATGGCAGGAACAAAAGGCACATTCATGGGTTTAAGAAGCTTCCAAAGAGTTCACCCAAGGCTGGCTGGTTGGGATTAGGCCAACAGGCCTTGGAAAGAAGCAGATGAATATAAAAAAGAATATAAAAAAGAAAAGAAAAAAAGAGCAAAGGGGACAGAAAAGTCTCTTTCTTTAAGCACCACTTATTTTTAAAAATTACTTGAATAAGTTTTTTTCTCCCTCCCTCCTTTTTTTTCTTTAACAACTTGCATTGTGTTTTTCAAATGTTCAGAAAGAGAGAGAGAGAGTGATTGAGAAAGAAATGGAGAGAGCGAGAGGCCCTCTCTCACTCCCTCTTCTGTAGCCTTTTAAAGAACCACATAGAAGCTACTTTTTATATTCCTTTGCTCACATTACAGTATATTATTCTTTGGAGCACCAGCATAACTTCAAGAGTGAAAACATGAGATGTGATTGAGACTTGAGGGCAACAAATGTTTTTACTTACTTCTCACCTTTTCTCTGCAGTCATTTATTTGGCACAATGAAATTTAAATGTTTGGCTTGTGTGTTATTTCAAGACACTGTTCATTCTGCTGTACGGCATTTACCCATTTATTGCTGTAATTTTAGTATCCAGCTTACCTGCTTTCTTATGAGCAGGACAGGTGTAATTTATACAGTAGCTACTGTAATTGTTTTATACTATACAGTAAGCCATATATAGAAATCTATTTATCACATTCCCTGAGAAAACAATATATTTTCCAAGGCTTGGAGACACATTATATTTGATGAAGTTTACAAAAGTATTAGCTTACATGACAATTGGGTTGAGTGTATTTGTACACGAGTAGGTGTATTGTCTCTATAGTGTCTTTATTTAACTACACTGAGTATGATGTTTTGTTCGCTGCCTTGTAACATGGCCGGTGTCTGCCAGGTGAGCTGTGATCTGCAGTTTGAGGTGACACATTTGGACACGGACAGCGGTTCAGTGTGTCTGATACAGTGGTCTGAATGTTTTGCAGCCTTGTGGAAGGAAGGGAGCATCCATAATTTAGGCCTCGCCTCATCCTGGCCCCATGTTCCCCTTCCCAGGAGTCCTCTGGGGGCCGGCTGAGATCCTTGTCCTTGCCTGTGTTTGCCTGTTAAGCAGATGTCCCGTTTCCGCATGTCCACGTTGTACTACAGGACGCCCTGAGGTTTCTCAGACACGCACACGTGCACACACGTGCACACACGTGCACACACGCTGGTTTGCCTATCCCTCCCCACCATCCAACACACACACCCACATAATTCTATTCCACCTGGTGTTACAGTCTCTCTGCGGGCCTTATTCTGTACTCTTTGTCACCTTCACCCCTTTGCCCCAATCTGTGGCCTTGGGGCAATTACACAGGCCGGCTTTATCTGACCTTTGCCCTGCGTTCATAGGGGGAAGTGGGACTCGGCTTATCCAAGGACAGGTAGGGACTTAATTAACCTCTGACCCGGTCAGAGAGGAGATCAATGTCCAGGACAAGAGGGTGACCACCTGCATGCTGGCGGGAAGCCCTTGGCTCGGCGCCATGTTTGCATCAGCGGGAGTGTGTGTGTTAGTGTACCGTACGTGTGCGGGAGAGAGAGGTTAATGCAGCATGTGTCTGTGTGGTCCTAAATGTACAGTATGAGCATTGCAAAGGTCACAGTGTGAGTGCTTTTTGGTACCACACAGTGTGCTGTTGTCTTGAGCTTGTTTACAGCGACTTGGGGTGCCTACACATCTGAATGCACTTACTGTATATGCAGGGCTATAACACTGCATCTAAGTTGGTGCGTGCATGTGTGTGTGTGTGTGTGTGTGTTTGCTCAAGGCAGAACCCGTGTACTGTAGCTGGTCTCAGATCCCTGCTCCCAATCTTCTAGTCAGGTCAACCATCAAACACATCCATCCTGCCCCCCTTCTCCTCCACCCTCTCGTCTCACTGTCTCCCTTTCCTCCGTCCACACACACGCACACACACGCACGCAGAGCACCTCAGGGTCATGGTGGAACAAACACAGCCTTGTCTGCCTGCCCGCTCTCCTTTGCCTTATGTCAATTAATGGCTCACAGTAATTTCACCTGACAATCCGGGCGGCAGCACGAGGCCAGCCCAGATGTCACAGCGATGACCTCTCTGGCCCGCAGCCGCTCCTTTCTAATAAAGAATCTCACAAACCCACAGCAACTTCCTTTGTACTTTGTTAATGAGTTATTGATTTGAAACAATGCCCTGGCAAATATTGTCAGAGCAGACTGACCCCATCAAGGTCACGCTGTTTTATTGTATACAGTGTTAGCGTGCTAATCTGTCCGTGGGCCGCTATGTACATTGCCCTCCCCCCGTCGTCCCCTGTCTCGCTGTGTGTGGATCTCACACCTACACGGCTCTCTCCTTGCCAGGCCATTCACTTATTTCTCTTCGTGTATCTCCCTATGTAAAAATGTACATTACGACTTCCAGATATTTATTTCCTGCTCTCTCGCTCCTGCGCACAGCCCATTGTTAGTCTTGCACCGGTTTTTCACCTCGCTCCCCCAGTTTCTGTCTCTTTCTCACATCATTATATTCCCAGCCCTCCATAGGTACTATACCTGCTAATTACCCACAATGCCACAGTCATTATTTTCCCATCTCTGCTGCTAATTTGCTCCATACCTTCCTCTCCCCACTTTACCAGAGCCATCACTTTCCAGACAGCTTCTAGCTAACTTCAGCTCCCTGTCTGCCTTAAGAGCGTGCTCGGGTACGATACAAAGGCAGCGGGGTGGAAAGAAAAGGAAGGGTTGAGTGCACGTCCCAGGCATTGATTAGAATGCAATTGCAAACAGGTGTCGCGGAGGTTCACGTTTTAATAGTATGCACGCGCACACACACACACACACACACACACACACACTGAAGGGAGTATAATGGCCTCAGTGCTAATACCAAACATGTAATTACTGACATTGCTTATTTAATATGTAATCATTAGGCCAAATGAAAACAAACCTGTTCCACAGTGATCAGGACATATTAAGTGGTCTAATGACAGAGGCTACAGGTGGGTTTGCCCAGTGTGTGGCCTAGTAAAGAGGGAGGTAGTGATCAGTCAGGGGATTGCGTTTGTGTGTGTGTGTGTGTGTGTGTGTGCGTGTGCGTTCATCCAGGTGTGTTTTCTCTCCTGGCAAAAGGGAAATCCCATGTGGAAATGTCTGATCGTTTGATGTGTGTTTGCATGACTTAGCTGCAGTATGTAGTAGCTCTTGGTCCGAGTCCTTGAACGAGTTATTGCCATTATCGGTGGAGTGAAACCAACACTGCCTCCGCAAAATAGCGGAAACCCAATAAAGCTGTTTAGGGATCCCGTGACACCATCCTGACAGTGTTGGCTCTCGCTGAAAAAAAAGATTCTGAAAGTACAAGGCGATCTCCACTATGCTACCACCCAGCTTCTCCCTCTAAACATTCCACCCTCCAAGTTTGAGAAGGAGGAGCATAGGGAGGAGTGAGGAGGTCTAGAGTGCTTGTTTGTCAGAGTGTGTTGATGTTGTTAGATTCATTGTTTCCTGTGTCGGTTGGACACTGGGTTTTCGTTGGCAGCAAGGCTGTTATTCTGGCTGCAGTGTGCTCCTCTACTCTCTCCTCTTCTCCCTGCTTCTCATTACCGTGCATAAACACTGAGCAAGAAGGGGACCGGATGACTTCTGAAGAGACGGCTTAGTGTATGTATGTGTGTGTGTGCGTGCGTGCATGCGCGTATGTGTGTGTGTGTGTGCGCGCGCGCGCACGCTTGGCCTTGAACGGGAGTGCAAGCCTTCGACGGCTGCGCAATGGTAAGACGTTAAACGGAACAAATTCTGGACAATTGCACTCAAAAGGCATTGTGCACATGACCTACAGTTGCAAACAATTACGTACAGTTCTGTGGGCTAGATAATCATGTGTAATGTGGCATAGCAGGGCTTTTGAGCACGTTATAACGGTGATGTAAGTCATAACACATAATCAGCGCTGTGTGATTTGAGCGTGCAGGAATTCACAGCAGAACCAAAACATCTTAGACGGCAGGCCTTAGTAGCCTCACGCATGTAAAGTTGTATGCTCTCCATATGCATGTTATACGTGAACATTATATCACATGCATTAATATCACTTCATACCTTCTCTGTACCGCAGTGTGTCTTGGAGCCGACGGGTGTATTGTTATGCCCAAGGACACAGAATGAACCGGTTTGGCTATTTAGGCTGTCCAGCCTCTCTCCCTCAGCCATTTGTGGTGCAGGTAATTAGACAGCGGTGTACTGCAGGAAGTGTATGTCCATGCACTCTGGTAGTCTGTCCTGTAGCTGCAGACACAGCTAGACAAATATAGCATAGGAAGGCCGTCCACATGGCAGTTAGCGCATAGATATTTTAAACTTTACTAAACATTGTGAATGCAATGCTATGCCCTTCCATGGATTTTCCTAAATAGCTAAATATCTTAAACTGAATCTAGGAAGAAAATGAAGTGAAAGGTTAGGTGTTATTCACAGCCTTTATAGCAATATATTAATCTCATAATATTAATAGTATTAATACATATGTTATGTTGGTGTACAGCACATACGATGCATGAGATCATCATCTATTATGTGAAGGCCTTTGAGACATGCTAGTGTTAAAAAGGCTGTATAAATGCACTTGACTGCTCTCTCTCCCCCTCTTGTTCTCTCTCTCTGCATGATAATACTGGACTGGCGTCATCTGGAGACTGTCCAGAGAGCAGATTTTATTCTCTGAGGGGAGAGTGCACACTACTATGTGCTCCCCACACACACACACACACATACACACACACGCACACACACATATCCCTTGACAGTCATGCTTGAAGGATGTTGGCAACAGGTGTGCAGTGGGGACTCTTTTTTTTTTGACAGAGCTGGCAGATGCACAAACACACACCCTTATGGACACATCTCACACACGCGCACAGACACGCACACACACAGAGTGAGGAAAATGTGTGAAATAAATAAATATAGTGCAAAACCGTGTGAGAGCCATAGACAGGAAGCCGGTCTCACAGGGCGGCCCGCTCCACTGCAGCTAATTAACCCCAGGAAATAATTGCACCAATATGCAAATTCTGTTTAGATAATTCAGCACGCTATCATGCCAGGTAGTCAATCACATGAGGCCTGCAACCACTGAGTGGATGGCAAAGAATGAGATGTGTGTGTGTGTGTGTGTGTGAGAGGTCACACACACGGATGTGTGCAAATGATATGAGTTTACCGTATACACACACAAGCACACACGCTGAAAGCCCACCCATCCCCATGCCAGGCTTTATCATTACATGTCATTATAGGCTATGTACTGGGGGACCACTGAGAAGATGGAGGGGTGTCACTGCAGGTGGTGTCAAGGTGGAGGGAGAGAGGGATGGAGCGATGACGGAGTACGGGTAATGAAACAGACTTCGCAGATGAAGGGTGACATGGCGGAGAGAAGAGGGGAGGGGGACTTCAAAGGACTTTGATGTCACAGCCCTTCAGACAGACAGACACTCGGCCAGAGCCGCTCGCTCTCTCTCTCTCTCTCTTTCTCTCTCTCTCTCTCTCTCTCTCTCTCTCTCACTGTCTGTAGCACACACACATGCAAACACACAACCTTGATGGTAGCAGGGCAGATAGGAGTTACATGCTGTTGCATCAGGCTCTGTGGACAGAGACAGACACTGACACCACAACCCCTTCATGCTAATCAAGCAGTAAACACAAACATTCTGACAGGCTAATTTAGTCGTCGACAAACACCCGAAGTAGCATACACACACACACACACACGCACACAAAGTAAAGTAAAGACTAAGCGCGAAGACTAAATAACAAGGCGCGATACGTGATACTACTTGCATTAAGTTCCAGTCTTATATGAAGTGTGCTTTATGCATTGGTTGTTCAATTGCCACCTTGGAAAGGCAATAAAATCGCTGTGCTGCTGTAGAGTTATACTGTTGCTTTGTTTAATAAAAGACGGGTGGGTAAATTAGCGGGCTTGTCCCTACAGAAAACGTAGGTGTCTTCCATATTCATAGAGTGAAAGCTGTGTGACACAATTAACAGAAATTATTCCACATTTCCATTTACAGTAAAGGCTGTGTGTTGGCTAGCCACAGGGTTTGCTTTTATAATTTACATCTGTTTGGCAATTAACCTGCATATATGGCCACTTGTGCGCCTATGTGAATATGGATATTAAAGTCTAACATCTAACCAGGGTGAGGTGCAGGTGATTGCTTTCTCCATTGTCTATAGATAGTGTTTGGCTTCATGTGGGAATGTGTGGTGTGGGTTTCCATTGTGAACCAGGTAGTCTGATAGGAAATCAAAGTCGGGAATCAATGGTGCAAGTTCATTATCGGATGGCCTTTTCTCTACTGTATTTTTATTGCGTACTTTCCAGCCCAGGGTGAGCGTGCAGATCACCGCTTAATTAAATGTGTCTCTGTGTGAAAGTCTGCGTGTGCTTGGGTGCGATAATCAGTGCATGTGTATCTGTGTGTGTGAGCACAATATATGTACATGCAATTGAGGCTGTGTGTGTGTGTGTGTTTGTGCGTGCGTGTGTTTTGTGTATATATTAGTGTGCCCCCCTCTCTGTTGATTTCTCCTCTGACCTTCCCCTTGTGTCTTTCCATTACATCTCGACCGGCGTATAGAAGCTCCATCGATCCAGCAATAGGGTACAAATTAAGATTTAAACGTTACGTCACCCAGCCTATTGAATTTTACATTTAGGGCATTTGCAATATGCAACACTTATTGATCTGCCAAGGTGTGGCTCTTTATAGAAAACACCCGTGGCTCACAATACCTTTATTTCCACTTATGCCTTTCTCTTTTTGGCAAACCCTGGGGTACAGACCCAGTTTAAATCTTCACAAAATTCAGTTAACGCTTATGAATGTTTTCCTTTATCCAGTTGGCCTGTCATACAGTAGCTCATCATCCCTTGATAAGATGTGTGTGTTTTTAGAGTGAATACACACCTTAGGTTGTTATGTGTCTTTACATACCCGCAAATGTGTGCCCCAGCCAACTGTTCTCTGGGTAGAGAACGGTGAGAGCCTACTGTATGTGAACTATAGCAAGAGGGGCAGAGAGGAATGCAAACCAACATCTCTGTTACATTGACTTCAACCTCAAGGGTAATTCCAGACGCAATGTGTGTCCCTTCATCAATTTCCTTAGGGATGTAACATTTTATTCTCTGTCCTGTGTTACAGGAAAATGGCTCCTCCGAGGAACATCTGCTGTATGTGTGGGACCACTTTGTGTCTAAAGCCGCAGCCAAGAATGTCTTCGTTGTGGCCCATAGCTATGGAGGGCTTTCATTCGTTGAGCTGGTGAGTGGTTTTGGTTTTGGCCTCCATACCCTCCCACAGATTTACACACACTCAAACGCACACACACGCACACACAGACACACACACACACATTTACGTTGGCAAAACTACATACATGCAAACAAACATTAGTGCTGGTCACCTCAGGGACCGACAGTGGAATGATAGCGTGTGAATCATGGTGGAACAATTAAAAATAAATAACATTTAGTTTCTTTGAGAAAGTACTGCTTCTGTAAACAATCCAGTTCATCATTGTCCTAGGGCGCTATCCACTTGCATCAACAAGAGGAAGAAAGGGGGAAAGGAGGGATTATCTAAAATGTAGGGATAACCAGAAAACAACAACACCGATACTATTAAAACCATGCAGCAGCATGCAGATCCCCAAGCCCCTATACTTAGAGAGAGGGTGTTGGGGTGGTATATTTGAAGGAGAGAAGACATTTTAGCTTCATAGACATACAGTAATTGCAAATGTGTATGGATTTAAATGACTTTACATTTTCACAAGTTATAAAGCTTTTTATTTAGGATTTGTATTTATGGTGTTTTTGTTTTTACACATCTTTTATATTACACCAAACTGTAAGGAAGTCTGCAAGGAATGTTAAATATGGAACCAGGGTAGAATTATATAATTGGCTTTGCACTGTGCTGCTTGTATTATCATCTACTGTAATGTACTTTAATGTTCTTGTTTGTCTACACAATACAAACCGTGTCATATGAATATGCTACATCACCTCATTTGTCATAGCAGTATGCTAATATGTCATACTAGTAGCTATTTGTATCCCATCTTTAGGCCTAGATTAGGCCTGGAGCCTAGAGCCTAGAAGTTCTGTCAGTGCTATTATAATATACTATGTTAGACCGCCAGTTGGACTTTTTGCTTTATGCTAAGCCAGGCCATGCTAACAGACTGCACTAGTTTTGTTAGCATGCCTCCCTTGTGATCTGTCAGCTGGGCGGCTGTGCCAATCTGATCTGTTTCTTGATCTGGAGGATTTACTGCCAGACTCACCACAAGCAGATATTATTTAAGACATTTCTCCTCTCTTTTCTTGCCTGCGATGGTTGGGGAATACAACTGGGGGGGAAGGGGGTGGGGATTAAAGGTGGGCACTTGTCCCACCGGTGATTTCAGCAACACTTTTCCACTCTTCCTTCCTTCACCTACTCCTTTTTTGTTTAGTATTTTGTAATTTTAATTTGCCTACTAAATATTCATGCAATGTTTTGTCCGTGACAGCCTTGCGTTCTCCTGGGCTTTCTTCCCGTACGACGAAGGCTAGCTATTCTCTCCGACTGTATCTGCCTCTGCTTTCCTCTCTCCCTCGCTTCCTCTCTTCCTCTCTAACTGCTTTCTTTTATGCGATGTCCTTGTCACGCAACACTCTCTTAAAAACACCCATGTATGCATGCATATATGAATACGTAGCATATTACCAGTGGGGTATGGGAAGGATAACATCAAAATGGAGTGTCTTCACAGAGCCTTGTGTTCCCTTTCGCGTTGGGTAGGGTACATTGCCATGCTTCCCTTGAGGCCCTCTGAGGTCCTTTTGTCGACCACTGCTGTCACTTCTTCACCTTCCCCACTCCAGAAATACACATGCGTGAGCGCACACACATATATACACACACACACATATCCGCCAGATAAAACGCACACATCTCATTTTCCTTCTCTTTTTGTGGACATCTCACGCACGGATACACGTGCACATAATTGTGGAGAAAGTGGTCCGGTGGGAAGGGATTGGATCTGTGTGTGTGTGTGTGTGTGTGTGTGTGTGTGCGTGCATGAGAGAGCTTGGAGCCTTGCGGAATGAACCGTTTGACACATGAGCAGACGGAGAGAAAACAAGCCGTCTCCGGGTTAATTACTGCTCCCCTCCGCAGCTAATAAATACATTTCTGATCAAGCACATCAAAAAAAAAAAGAGTTAATTTCTCTTGCCCGTTCCCCACCCCTCCCCCCTTGATCCGGAGCATGTTAGTCCCTGTTTGGGGCGCTCAAGTGTTTCATTGCAATTTGATTTCTTCTAAAACACTTCACAGTGTGTACTGACTAATTATAGTTACATCAAAGAGTGGCGTTGCTGCCTTTCAGTGAGATGCAGAGAGGCGTGTGCTGCGGGGAGCTACGCGTTCACTTGTTCCTTCTCCACTTTTGCCGTGTTACATCTCCAGTTACTGGTCTACCAGCCAGCCGCGCTGGCTCTCCCCGGCTCTCCCCGGCTCTCCCCGGCTCTCCATGGCTCTCCCCGGCTCTCCCCGGCTCTCCATGGCTCTCCATGGCTCTCCCTGGCTCTCCCTCTCTCTCCCCGGCTCCCCCTCTCTCTCCCCGGCTCTCCATGGCTCTCCCTGGCTCCCCCTCTCTCTCCCTGGCTCTCCCTGGCTCCCCCTCTCTCTCCCTGGACCAGTTGTGCCCAGGAAGTTAGGCTGTGCTACTGTGATGGGACTCTCCAGCCACTGTTTGAACGCGAGTAGGCTGTTTGTTGTACACCTACGTATATACGTAGTATGCACGTTGTTGTGTTCCATCTGGTGGTGTTTTGGGCAGGCTGTAAAATGCAGTGCTGAGTGACTGAGCAGCCTTTTGCCATGACATTCTGCTCCGAGTGGAACTACTTTTTAGCAAAAGCCTCACCACCATTTTATTTCCAATCTCAGACATTATTGAGCGAAGCACTCACCCTACTCAGCCCTGCTGATACCCTGCTCTCCCTACTGTATGTATGTATGTGTGTGTGTGTGTGTGTGTGTGTGTTACAGGGTTTCATCTTCTCTTCAGCCTACCCCCTTCTGACTAATAAACAAACACTACCCATTACTGTTCTTTTTGTTATTTCCCTTTTCACCAATGGACAAAATAATGCACCCCTGAAAGAAGGGGGAGGAAGAGACAGAGGGATAGAAAATATACAGGAAGGGGGTAGTGGGGCTGCCTCTATCTCTTCCTCTGCTGTGCTCGTCTCTTATCTTCCTCTGTTGCCAGGGGTGAGGCGGGGAGCTGGCGGAAGTGAGGAGGGGTTGTCTAACCCGCGCTAACCTTCGTGCTCCCCAAGTGAAGAAGGAGCTTGCTTATTGGATAGGACGGGGCAGCATTATATAAGGGCTTACGTAAGAATGCATCTGTCTCCCGGTACACAAATGTGTGGGTGCCAACCAGACAGCCGCCTCACCGGGCCGCGGAAGAACACGATTACAGATTTAATTCCCCCTATACGCATCTGACACATACATATATGCTTGTACAGTGCCACCTGCTTCAATATGTGATGCATATAGCTGTCTTTTTTGTGTCTTTCGGTTGTGTGTGTGTCTTTGTGTTGGGGCTGGGTGTCAGATGTGGGAAGAGAAGTTTGAGGTGAGAGAGATATGGAGCTATAGCAGATTCCCCCTCTCTCCCTGTGGACGTCCCTGCTATAGCAGCATGTGGAGGATGCAGATGAGAGAGGCGATGTCTGGTAGGGTGAATTGGTTTGGAGCGGCAGAAGTTACTTTTCAATGGGTTGGAGATGAGATGGGGCTTGTTTGATATCGTGTTGTGATGCCGTGTGCTTACACCTAATTAGAAGTTTCAGTGTTCTACAGAATTAGGAGGTGCAATGAGGACAGTGTTTAGGATGTGGTTGGGACTTCTGCCTATTTGTTGGCTAGGTGCTGGTTGTGTGTTTCTGATCACATCACTGTCAAGTTTACACAGCTCAAAGCGTGTGCATGTGGCGCACAATCCCTTCGAGATTTCTCCCCGTCCAACACTTTTCATGGCAATTATAATGTTATGAATTAGAAAGGCTCTATGAGAATTGCAAGTTCCAATGTAAAAGAAAACTAAGAAATAGCTCTGACAACTTGCTTAAGGCAGAAACACATCAATCCAAAACTTCTAATATGAAAACCTCACCTTAGAACTTAATCTCCATCTCGACTATCGTTTCTTTTCCCCAATATCTGCCGCCCCCTTCCCCTCCCCACATGCTTTCCTTCGACTGTGTTGGTCCTCACTGCCTCTGCTTCCCCACGCTTTGCTCCTTCTCTCCCAGCCTTGATGACCCTGGCGGCGGCCCCCACCCTGAACACTGTGTCTGGCGGTAGCCTGCTCAGACCTTATCACTGGCATGGTTAACAATCCTCTGAACACATGGCACAGGGCACAGACACGCCTTCGCCATGCCTCTGGGGAACCACTGCGTTTATGTGTTTGTTTACGCGGCTCGTTAACCGGGCATTTAAAGTTAGCTTGTTTTGCGCCACATATTTGAATGGCATTCGACATTTGTGCGTCTTTGTAAGAGCACAGTTATACTATACAGTAATCTTAATGTCATTTTGGGCTGGGTATATAATATAGAAGTGCCTTCCACTGTTCTTACTTGATCCTAAAGTTATTTTTCTGTTGTGACGGTGTAATGTCTCTTGTGACAAACGCTTCAGTGGCTTCAAACTGTGTCAAACTAAAGTTGTGGGTTTATGCCGTCCTGTGAACTACTCTTCAAGGACCTTCGCGACCTTCACCTAAGGTTATCGCTGCACGCACACAGGCAGAATTCATTGCGATTTGTCGGCAAAAAATGATTCCAGCTCTTAAAGGCGCCCATATGCACACTGTGTAAAACACCCTGTCTAATGTTGAGCGCACGTCTTGGCCGTCAGTGAAGCTCCAAGTGGGTAGTCTGTCTGTTGCTTCTGGAAGGGATGAAGAGAAAGCTTGTTTTTATCTCAAGGTTTTCCATAGCTGGCGGGTTGCAAGTGGTACGGTATTGGTGCATTTACTTATTTTTTATGTACTTATGCTGGAGTGTATATTGCTACACATTGGCACATGCAAACATACACACATTTACGCAGATATTGTACCGTGTGTTTTTGTGTGTGTGTGTGTCTGTATATGTGGGGATATATATATATATATATATATATACAGTGTGTCTTAGCCTAAAGAAGCCAGAATCATCCCCAGCCGAACAGCTTAGTGGAGAGCTCGCTATCAGGGCCACGTTAGGGGAGGAGAGGGTGAGAGGCAATGATAAATGGCCGGGGCACGCTAGCAGAAATTAGTGGAGCCGTATGCAAAGCTGTGGCGTTTTGTTTGATGTGAAACAAAAGGACCACCATGACAAAAGTGGCTGCCAGACCGCTCAGCAGGGCAGCAGCAGCCCCCAGCACTTACAGCACCACCGCCACATCACTGTGGGTCTGCGCGTGTTGGTACGGATTTGCGCATGTGTGCATATGCGTGTGCCTTCATACCCTGCAACGTCCTGCTTTCCAGTGCTGTGTGTACTGTATTATGTTTATTATCCCTCTCGGAGGTTTTGCACTCCACTCGTAATCACAATGCCCAGCCCTTTGTACGCCATGAAAAGACTGCCCCACTATGGCTGCAGCGCGTTCGCTTTATTAAGCGGCTGAAATATAGACGTCTAATTTCTCTGAATGTGAATGAATAGGGATCTCAGAGTACAGCTCTCCTCCTAGCATAAGGATGTAAATTGAACTGTTTAAATGTCACGGCTAGCAAGCTGATTTGATTTGAATTGATTTGCTTGTTTCTGGGGCTTGTGTGGGAGTGGGGGGGGGGTGCAAAAAAAAGAAAACAACTCCCCATCTGAACCTTAGCTGGGCTGGCTGTCACAAAGATAGACCAAGGTCTTTCTCTCCACCTCAACAACACATTGTAGGGCCGCTGAATTCTTCTATCTAGCGTGATTATGTACAAATGGCCTTCATTTGCCAGCCATTTCAAAGCTGTAGTGCTGCATTGTGAGTCGAGGCAGATGACGTGGACCAAATTACAGTGGGATTGCCGCCTGAAAAGGATACTCTCACAATAGGCTTTGTGAAGTATTCCCTTCAATACGACGCCATTATTATCACCTTTGTTGGTGTCCGTGTCTGTGTTTCGGGAGCATCTTTAGTTTCTAGATTACATTTGCGGTGTCGAAGAGGGACTTTTCTGAAATTATGATTCGCCCCCTCCTCTGTTTCTCTCTCTTTCTGTCTCTCTACGGTCTGTCTCTCATTTGCTATTTCTTTGACTTCTGAGGAAATTGATTTGCTGTGAGACGTTCTTGCTCGTTTTTGCTGCTCAGTGCATTTTGTGATTACCCTCATTATTAATTTGATTTTCTTTCGTTGTTTTGCTGTTGCTGGGCAATCAGGATCTATGGACATGGCCTGTGTGCATAGTATCACGCCAACATGTCAATTCTTTACCCTGTCTTGGCTGGGACTGGTAGCTGAAGGGAGATGATTGCTGTGCGTGGACACTTGTGTTCAATATTTTGCCAACTGGCTGAGTACAGCATAGTTCTGGTAAAGTGTTTTCCTTGTGTGTGTTTCACCAGTAGTTGCACCAGTGGTTTTAAAAGTTACTTTCCTACAATATGTGATAAGATGGGATATCTTGTCTCCTTATGTACCATGGTTAGGTATGGACATGCTTTTGAATGATCTACCATTTGAATTATCCTCTGACCAAATTAAGCTGACAACGCATCAAGATGGAAGCTCAGTTGTGAGGTTTCCATGAGCAGAGGTGTCTCTGCTTTTCTGGTCGTGCTATAATAGTAAAAACATTTAAAAATAAATAAAAACAACTCAATGTTTGTGAGGCATTGCCGAGTGCATCACAGATCATGTGTAAAATTTCAACGAGCAACCAATTAATGGAAATTAACTAAAATGCCTAGCGGTACAGTATCTTTTCTTCTAATGTGAACACCCAACCCTTGGTAGTAATACAGCTAGTACTTTCTATGCACAGTGTTCTTCTGTGTGAGCATCCACAGGCTTCCTTTTTTTCTTTTCAAGTTTCTTTTAATAATTGTTAATTGGCCTGCCTTTCCTAAAATATCTTTCTGTCACTTTCACAGTCTTTTGGTTATATTCTAAACCCACCTCAGAAAAGCTGAAAGTCAGTCGTAATGCCCAAGCATCCATCCGTCCATCATCTGGGTGGACTGACACACACCAGGTCACTTGCTTTCTGTCGCACCTCCAAACACGCCGGCGTTGCCGTGGCGACGTAATTGAAAATCATTACATCTCAAACAAGCCTGATCGAGGTGTCTATTCATAATTCTCTCACTTATTTCTCCCCGTCTTCTTTTTCTCGTCACCCCCTGCCATGGAAAAGGAAGGACATGTACGACAGACCCACCCCCCCCCCCCCCCCCCCACACACACACAC
>JAODUG010000024.1:2749743-2773598 GCA_027564795.1 Aphredoderus sayanus | reverse complement strand
CTCTCTCTCTCTCCCTCTCTCTCTCTCTCTCTCTCTCTCTCTCTCTCTCTCTCTCTCTCTCTCTCTCCCTCTCTCTCCATTCTTTCTATGCTTTGCTTCAGCTGACAGTTAGTTCATTTCTCTTTGATGAAAACACTAGGGGGCACTGCTTGTCCTTTGTTCCCCCTCTCTATCCCTGAGCAGGCCTACATGTTTGTGTGGGTGTGTGCTTGCGTGCGTGCGCGTGCTTGCTCTCTTGCGCGTGCGCACGTCTCCCTTGGCCACGCCAACCTCCCCTGTGCGCTCGTGTTTTCTTACAAAGCTGCCCCTCGTCTGCTGCGGGTGACACCGGTCAGGCAGACAGGCAGGCAGACAGGCAGACAGACAGACAGACAGACAGACAGACAGACAGCCAGTCAGGCAGACAGACGGCAGGCCTCTTGTGGTCCACGCACACACACACACACACCCCTCCCCCCTGTGTTGTGGCTGAGCGCTGGGCGTGGGTTATTGAAAGAGGGGGTTCAGACCACCGAGGGGAGCGGGCATAGTTTCCCAGACAGCACCGCTCACCTCCGGCTTCTCTGCCCCTCCGTGACGGAACCCCTCCGCCCCTCACCCCCCCCACCCCCACCCCTTCCTCCCCAAACCCACTCCAGCCCCTGGCCAGGTCGCTCTCCCCGCGTCGTCACGCCAACATGTCTGCTTTGTACCCTCTCACCGCCCACCCCCGTACCGCTGTGATGTTAAAGAGGCCGGCAGACAGACACCCGCCAAATATGGGGGGAGGGGGTGTTGGTGTGTGTGTGTGTGTGTGTGCGCGTTTTGTGCGACGAATGAATGTAAATAACGGAAGATTGAAAACAAAGCAGTAATGTAGACGGTGGTTTGGGTTTGGGTCAGGTGAAGGCAGACCTCATGAGGTCCACACCCAGACGCCAGCACATGGGAGACAGGCTGTTGACCATGAACCTTTGTTTTCCACTGTGATGGTTGCTTGCTGCCTTCAAAGACAGGCCCCACATCATGGAGTGTACTACACAGAGTACTTTTATACAGTATATAGACTAAATCTGTGCAGACTATTTTAGTGACAATAGTATATGTTTGTGATTGGTCTTTGGTAAAATATTGATTTGAGTAATTATTTCTATTCATTTCTTTCTTTATTTATGCTAAGCAGACAGCTGACGGCTGAGGGGTGTGGGATAGTGCTAATTGGCAGCTCCAGTCCATACAGTGTGTGCTTGGTGCTGGGTTGGGGCTGGGCGAAGTGAAGCACTGCAATTGTTTGGAGGTGTCAAACCCAGCGCAGAACAAAGAGGATTGGACAAATATGCCGTACTCGGCGATTGCCGTGGTGAAAGCAGTTAAAAGTACGCTAACACACATATATAGCCACACGTGCGCATTCGTACCCACGCTGTCGCGCACACCCTCGCAAACAGCAGAACACTTTTGCCTGTTCGCAGACAAACAGCCCAAAAATGACAAGATAATCACCACATTCAAACTTACCTTCAGCACTGGGTAAATGCCTTCCTCTGAGATAAACTAATAAATATACTGTTTTCTTTTCAAATGTCCTCCACTGAAGGCCCTAATTACCAGGCGCTGACAAAGACCTGACAGAGGTGTAATAGTTAAAAAGGTAATTTGACTACAACGGGAAGTTTGGAGGGGGAAAAGGGTCACTGTGCATTTTATTTAACCCTTTAGCCACTCTTTCTCCATTATAGTTTATCCACACTGTTTGAGGACTTTTTGCATGATTGACTGACAAGGTCTTTCTCCAAAATAGCATCTTCAGTAATGAGAAATAATTGACTCCCTAATCATGAAAAGGGTTCATGGAATCCACAAACCCAACTGTAATCTTCTATGGCATTTCCAGCAGAATTGACAGTCCTCATAGCTTCGGGCTCTATACCACTTTGATTTAATTGCTTTTTTAAAAAGATTAATAATATACTTTGGATTGCATGTGTGTGTGTAGGTGCTCTTGTTTTCCCTCATTGGTTTAAAATAGGTTTTGTTTTTAATCAACATTATCACTTGAAAGGCTCTTCAACTAGTGTTGCTGTACTTTTTTTTAAATGTAATTCTTTCAGGGTGTAATGTTGTGATTTTTGTTATACTATATGATTTTTGTCATAAGGGTTCATGTTTTATTTTAACAATGTATCAATGTACTTTTAAATACAGTTACAAAATTCACCAAACCACATCAACTTTTGTGTTTAATTTTAAACAATGATTTAACAGACATATTTAATGTATTGACTAACAAATATTGTTATTCTTTTTACTAAAATAAGTAGCATTCATATTGTTTGAATGCATATATAATTAATAGAATGATACTTTTTGCATAGCAATTTTAGAAAGCAGTGTTTAACCTTAAATAAAACCAGGACATTTTATGTTTTAGCTTGCCTTATTGTCTTGCTTTTCATTATTTTTTAAATGTCTTAAGTTCCCAATATAATTAGCTTTTTTGATCCTAAAACGTTCTCATCTTTAATTAACAATTTTAATGTTTTCAAAATTCATAATTTTATGAAAATTCTTCTCTGCAAATAGAAAGAGAAAACTGTTATTACTGTTACTTTTTTTGTATGTTTTTGTTTATTTATGTAATGCTTTATTTATTATATTTGTGTTTTTTGTTTTCTTTTTATCACAAAAATAAAGATTATGAACAGAATTATGTTTTCTAAGCTGAATGATAATTAAAATGTTTTTGTTTCCTCTGTTAACGTGCTTAATTGATTAAAAAAATTTTTTTACTCCACATTAATAACGGTCTTAAATCCCAAGCACTTGGGGCACAGGAATAGAAATGTTCTTGGATGTGCCTTGAGACATGCAAACTTTTTTTAGATGGGGAAAATGAACTATATAGCTTTCTCAAGACCGTCCAATTTGTATTACCATTTCAACCACTTCTCCAGCTCCGCTTTTCTCTCTCAACCGGCCTTGTTAAAATGCTGTTTTAAATCATGGCTGGTGGCAATGAGAAGTTAATTTCAGATTGTTATATATTTCCATTAATTTTGCCTGGCCTTCTCTGGTCCCCCTCCCCTCCTCTCTCATTCTACGAGGGTATCATACTGCCTTTTTTATGTTATTTGATTTTTTAGGGGTCTTTTTTGCCCTGCCCCACGGCACAGGACTTGATAGTGTGAAGGAGTGGAGGGTGATAACTCAATGGAGGATTTTTTTCCTCTCCTTCCCTTTCCTTTTTTGTAAGCACATTCTTTTCTTTTCTGTGACCATGAGCGGTGTCTCACTCAGAGTTGGGTCGAGTGGTTGTGAAAGTTTAAACAAAACGCCTCCTGAGAATCTGAACTCCTACAACACACACAGGAGTGTGCACACACCTGACTCGCCAGTATTGTGTGTGGGTGTGCGTGCAGCAGGCGCCTCTGAATGTCCCATGTTAATTGTGTTCCATTTGTTGTCCTCCTCTCCCCTTTCACAGCTTTAAGGTGAACGTTTGTCATTTTCTGTGGCATGTACCTTACCACTTCATAATTTTATTCTGGTGATTTAAGCAACACTGTCCACACCACGCCAGTAACGTTGCAAGTCACAAAATACACACTTGTTCGCAATAGCTATTATTATATTTGTATTAAAATATATAATAATAAAATGTTTTTATTATTATTTTGACCCGCAATATTCTTCAGTCTCAATAATGTTTTTTGGAATTCATACTTTGTGCTCAGTTGCTACAAAGAATTACTGTTACTAAATTACTGTTACTTACCCCAGGCTGTACTGTGTGTGTGTGTGCGTGCATGTGTGTGTGCGTGTGTGTGTCTAAGAGAGAGAGATGGACAGCAGTACCCCATGGATATTTAACACATTAGCTTTGGCAGAGCTCAGAGTGGAAAACACACTGATTTCCTAAGTGGCAATCATATCAGCCTCACCGTTAGAGAGACAGCGGAGAGCAAACATCTGTGTGTGTGTGTGTGTGTGTGTGTGTGTGTGTGAATGAATACAATGCTGGTATTTGTACACCTCCTCAACACATTGATTTACTCCACTATTGCTCAATTGTTTGGGGAGTTTTGGGTCATAAATGTATTAACTATACCATAGTATTTACTAACTTGTGTGTTTGGAGTGTCTGGAACGTGTAGCCTTTGAAAATGTTATTTGCCGAATCATGCCTATTTAACGTTACTGTTCTAGTTAATGTTGTGTCAGCACTTTATTCTCTCTGTTGGTTATAGTCTATGAAGTTAAGTGAAAATGAAGTTAAGTGTGTTTCAGTCTCTGTGTCTGTAATTTTTGTTTTTAATTGTCTCTCTTATTTTATTAATTGTGTCTGTCAGTGGTCAAATATGTTTTCTTGCCAAGATTCAGGGAACTTGTTTCTATATATGTTTGTGTGTGCGGACCTGCATGTGTGTTTAGCAAAGGGAGGGGGGTGCTTGTAGATGTCAGCATCACCCTAAGTTACGAGACAAAGGTCTCAGCCTCCCCCTCCACCGGCTATCATCAGGCCCGCTCGCTCACTCCCTCCCTACTTCAATCCCGTGCTCCCTCGCCCCCTATCTATCCCCGTCTCCAGCTGAGACTCACCCATCCGCAACTATGTTAAAACAGGGTCATCCCCCGGCGTGCACTTAAAGCCTGTCCCTTTAACCTGCTCTGAAATACTTACGGCTATTATAATAGCTTATAAATCATTAAGAAAGTTTAATTATACGAACATTTCATGGTGGAAACGTGCACACTGACACATGGGAAGGGGAATTTAATGGGCCAGCAAGTCCCAGCACTGTGAGGGAAAATATTGAGGTTAGGTTTCTATTTTACAGCATTGCCGGAGGGTGGGGAGAAAGACGAGTGAGAGAGGGAGAATAGGGAGGGGATGAAAGAGGGGATGAGTGCCCAGACAATGTCTAAAGGATGCAACAATTACTTTCCCCGCTCCCTTTCCTCACCAAACCTACTTATGGGGCCAGTTGATTTGGGAGTGATGAAGATATTGTCCACCGTACCTTGTACTGCTTTTCTTAAGTAAGGGATATTCTAATTAGCACCAGACGTTAATTAGTGACCAGTCTGGGTTTTCACTTCGTTAAGGAATTGCGCCTAATTAGAAATGTACATTAGTTGTAATTCTTTAATTGAGGTCCCTAAACATTGTATTGGAAACTGCTAATGTTACAGAACTTTAATTTCTTAATGGTGTCAATATCATTTCAATGTGAGTGGTCTTACGGTTGCTCAAGTGACAGACAATGGTGGTCTTAATGGAGCACTGTAAGTGGATCAAACAACTGAGAATTAATATCATTAACACCATCACTGTGCAACTGTTAATTAGAATTTAATTGAATTCTGCTATAGTAAATATGAGGTTGCCGCCGTATCTTTTGTAAATCTGCGGGGCTTATTGAGCCTAAACGGTTTAAACGCAGTGCTGCTGCAATAAGAGAGTTGTCAATCACCTGCAGAGACAGATATGAACCGCTGGAATGTTTTCTGGGAGGCATTATTGTATGGAATTATTTATCACCACTGCAACCAGAAACAATAATAAGGATCATTGTAGAGCACCGAAGATTATGTAGGTAATTGAAAAGGAAGGTTTCTTAAGAAAATACTAGCGTACAGTGGGGATAAGCTAATGATGGCACGCTCTGTGGAGCTGCATGGGCGCACACAAACACACAGGCCCGGTTCCTTCAGCGGTCGCCGGCTTCCCATTGTTTATGAGCTGTCTTCCCCCATCCACACGCAGCACACGCCCCTCCCCCCATCCTCCCCCCATCCTCCTCCTGGTCTTCCTCTTGTTTTCCAGTGCGGGCACAAGCGGGGCGCAGCGCCCGCGGCAACCCCGTTTCCTGGCACGCTGCTCTCCATCCTCTGCCTTTTGTTTCCACCGCTGGACGGCCATTCTGCACTTCTGCTGTGTCAGTAAATATTTACCGGCCTTCCTTTTCCTCTCTGCCCCTGCTGACGTGTGTGTGTGTGTGTGTGTGTGTGTGTGTGTGTGTACATATCTATAACACACACAGATACGCAAGCACCGCCTACCCCTTTCTCTGTGTCCACCGCTGTCACTCATATAATCTAGCATTGCCCCCCTTTCATTTCATCCTCGCCCCACCCACCCATCTTTCCCTCTCACCCCTCTCCTCCATGCACGTGGCGTCCAGCCAGGGAGAGCAAATAAAGGAGGAAGTTATTGCCAATCGGTTGCTGCTCGCTCTGTCTTTCCATTCCTCTTGTAGTCTCTCTCTCTTTCTCTCTCTCTCTCTCTCTCTCTCTCTCTCTCTCTCGCTCACTCGCTCGCTCATTGTAAACCTCAGTGTGGCCAGAGTTCACTCGCTGGAGTGACAGCCAGGGTGCATGTGACCTCAGTGAGCAAACCTCTGTGCGCTCTCATAAACAAAAACACAATGCCACAAAGTGTGTGCAGAAATGAAGGCATAAACACCCACACACACACACATGCGCACGCTCGGCGCGGCCCCCTAGGGCCCTGTGGCCTCGTGCTGGTGAGGGCTTCCTTCCTGTGGTTCAGACAAAGGAAGCTGGAGACCTGGGACCAGCTCTTCAAAGCCACAGGAAGCGACCGCCGCTGTCCCTTCCTGTGCAGGGTGTTGGAGCGTGGGGGGCCGTTGCCGGTGTTTTCACAGCCAGGGGACCGAGGCGGGGCCCGTAGAAGGGGTTGGGGGGGCTGGTTCATCCCACTGCTTCATCATTGTCCATCAAACCACCAAGCATAACAGCATGTGCATATGGTTAACACATGCATGCAGAACAATCTCACACTGTGTTCAAGTAAACACTTCTAAAGACACACATTGCATTGTCACTTAGTTGGTTTGTTAGGTAGTTACTAGCTATTTATCACAAATGCATTACTCTACACTAGACGGAACAATCATAAATCACTGCGATTATGATTAAGCCGTTTAGAGACACTTTTATCCAAAAGAAAACAAATGTACATACATAAAGTACACACACACACACATGCGCTAGGAGTGGAATGCCCTCAACAGTCTACTATTCCAGTTATTCAAAAGCAAAGTCTGGCCAAGGATTATCAACTCAACCACTGTTTGTCTAGGCTCTATTGTCCCCAGCATCGCTCATCGATTGTATGTTGAAGATCATCAAATAAATATAAACACTAGCCAAGCTTTGTGTTTGGTTTGCTAGCCACTGTCCCTATGGAGTCCTGTGGAGTCTACGCATGCCCTAAGTGTATGTGCGTGTGTGTGTGGTGCAGAGTGCATGTGTGCAGAGCGTGCGTGTCTCCTTGCGCATGCGATTCTGTGTGCCTGTTTGTTTGTTTGTTTGTTTGCTTGTTTGTTTGTGCGTGCATGCTTGGAATGCGGAGGCTTGCTCGCACGCTCACTGGCAGCGATAGGACAGTTAATCAATCAAATATTTAAGTATCGCTTCGCCGCTCAGCAGGCAGTCCCAGATTATCTGTGGCTGTTGGCAGTCGTGCGGAGGCCTCTACACTGCCGGTGAACAACCACAGGAAGCCTCTCGCTCCTTCTCCCCGATAGCCTCTGCTCAGTCTCCACCCGCTGTTTCTTTCTTTCTTTTTTGTTACAATTGCACTTCTCTCAGCGCTGTCGCCTGTGTCCCTTTGTTTTGTCCTTGGTCATTTTGCAGCTGTGTGAAACGACCCTTTTTTTAAAAGTACTACTCTCCCAGCCTCTTCCTCTCTCATTCTCCACTTCTCCCCTCCCCACCCCATCCCTCCTGTCCCTGCCTCCTTCTCTCGCTCACGGTTTCCTTCTAGAGATGATTCCCCCCCCCATCCCCACCCCCCATCCCCAGGGATCTCCATTGTGGATTACCATTCAGTTTTCACCCAATTATCTAGTGGCTCTCGCTGCCTTTGACACATAATTATCAAAGGCTTAAATAATTGTCTTTATTATTGCTGGTGTTTAGATGTAGCGTCTGCAGAGCGGTCGTAGACGACAGAGCATCACGGGGCGAAGAGGGAAACAAAGTATTTATCTCCACCGGAGATTAGCTTAGCATGCTGGTAACTGATGTCCCTGCGCTTATTTCAGCACCGCGTCCAGATAAATAAACACGATTAATGTGTTTCTCTCCCTCTCTCCCCACGTTCTACGTCATTGGTGGAAAAAGAAAGAAAAAGAGGCCCGCAATTAGCTGGCTTTGTGGTGGGAAGCAGCTTAAAGTGCTAAACGCTGTACTTTACTGTGGGTCATGTGAGAGGTCAGGGACTGTTGGTGAGATACAGTATGGTGGTTGCAGGAAAGTGTGTGTGTGTGTGTGTGTATGCATGCGTGGGGGTTTTGCTATTTCACAGAACTCGTAAAAAGCTGGATTTAGTAGATTTGTGCCGGCCAGGGGGTCAGAAATCTGTGATGTTTGTGTGTTGCTGTGGTAACCAGGGCCGCTGCAGAGAAATATGAAAATAAATGGTTTATGGGGCAGTAACGGAGAGAAAATAAGGATTTCGTAGTTCATCCAGAGTGTGTGTGTGCACATGTGAGTGCACATCTAGTGTCTGTCATCTGCTGGCCACCACTCAGCTAAGCGTTGTGGTCTGCCATTGTGGGCAAATTAACTTATGGTGAAGACGGTTGACTTGTAAATCACCACTTTACAAAATCAGTGGATGAATTTGTCCTATACTGTGTTTTTTGTGACATGATATATTGGAAGAAAGGTAAGTGTGAAATATTGCCAAAAAAATTCTCCCTAGGCAGTAGTTATGTTATCTTATATAATGCCACTGATTAATTTACTGAACGTGCTCTTATAAGATAGATGAAAGACAGATTAAATTATATAAGCAGAGTGAGGTAAGTAATTCAAAAGGAATTATACTGTATTAAGTGTATTTTCAGGATTGCTACTGTAGATCACAAAAGTCTATTTCTGGAGCATTCATCATCACTCCTTCTCGATTGCTCTCTTTGTTTTAATTGTACATCCATCCTCCCTGTGAGTGTTCTCTGACTGTCTTCTGTTTATGAATTGTTCAATTGTTTGTGAACTCATTTGTACTTCCTACATGCTGTCTTTCACCGACTGTCCCTTCCAGTTGTCTTATTGTTTGTATTGCTCCCTCTCTCTCAAACCCTTGCCCTCCCATCCAGTGATGTCTTTTCATCTCTTCTGTACTGTATATCCAGATGCTTCTGCGTCAAAGGAAAGGCCGGCACAGAGACAGTGAATATCTCAGCATCTGTGTGTTGGTTTAACGCAACAAGTATTTCCACATGTTCATCTTCCTTCTCCCTGTCCGGTACAAGACTGATTACAACAGCTGGCCTGCTTCCTTGTTAAGCTATGGTCTGCGGTTACACCGTGGATTAGTGTGTTTAACATTCTGGATAATGCGGCTAAAGCTAACTTTCAAGCTAACATGGTGTAAAAAGTATAACATGAACAGAACAATGTTTGACATTGACACCAAGGGAGGCATAGTTCAGAAGACAGTAAATCATGTATGCAGTTATGTGTAGATAGCTGACAGAAGTTTATCACACAAGCTTAGGAACGAAGTTACTAACCATGCTTTGAATGAGGAAACTTGGTTTCGAACATGCTGTTAACCACTGTTGTCACTGTGGCTTCGAAAATATGGGGCCCAGAGGTATCAAGCTCACTGTGGTCAATGGCTACATTGTATAAAGAGCACTTCCTCCTGCGGTCCTTATTTGTGTACTCGTTACCACAGCTGAAACCCCCTCTTCAACCACATGCAGTCACTCAGTGCAGTTTCTGCTTGTAATGGAACCTGTCTCGAGGCTTGTAGACATTAGCAGTTTTGGGAAGTGCGTCATACATCATCAGAAAAGTAGACTTTCCTTTGCAATCCATATATGTCTGACTATTTTTTATTTTATATATTTTTTATTTTGTAGCATGCTTAATTTTCCCCTCATTTTAGAAAAAATGTCTCATTGTGTATATTATACTGTAACCACTTTACCGGCAATTTCTTTCCTTTCACTTTCCTTGTCGGATTAAGAGTAGCTATTAGTGTAAAAATAAAGTTATCCAGTGAACCATAGCAGGATAAAGTGTCACAAGGTACACACACACATTTTCCATCGTAAAGTGAAATATATTGCACCTCTAAATATGTTCAAGGGGTTTGCTGTAGGAGCAAATATGGGGTCAAAACTATACAGGTGGTAAAAATAGGCTTTCATCCCAAGCCTGCCTGATGTTTTGAATAGGTCGTTAAAAGTCACGTATAGTGTTGTTTTATGGCAGTTGGTCCACTGTCTCCTGTTTCCTGGCCTCTGCTAGCAGCCCCTATACTCAGGGACTAGCCTGTTTCGCTAGCGCCAGAAAACAGGACCTTGACTGACACCTCGAGTTTTAAAAGGTTGACTTTGCTGCTCCCGGGGGCCCAGTTCTGCCAGAGGAAAGCCTTTCAACCAAGCGGATCGGGAGGGAGAGACGAGAGAAAAGAGAGAGAGAATGTGCATGTGTTTGATTGTGCATCTGTGTGTGTCAGTGCGTACATGTGTATGCGTATTGTTTTGTGTCTCTGCGTGTAACATTACATCTTTTTTCTTTGTGCGTGAAGCGCCTCCCTCTTGGACGCTCTCTCCTCCATTCCGATGAAGATGCTCTAGAGGAATCTTTATCAGCAGTATGATATATGAGTCCTTAGTGCCTTAATAGATTTCATTTATCTCTATACACTCCCACATTAATTTGCCTGGTCCTGAGAGGATGTATTCAAATGCCTACCGTCATTTTGATGTACAGCCAGCCGGTGAGAACTGGCCCTGGTGTTTGCTCCAGCCTTAGTCTCAGTCCCGGGATTCAACCATCTCTCGCCTCTGCTCTGGCCCTGCACACCAACCTTGGCAATATTAATTGTACACTATGGCCCAGCCAAAGCGGTTGTGCCCCAAGTTTTCCTTAAAAAGTATGCCAAATCCCCACCCAGGTACCTATAACTCAACCCACTCGCTAACCTTATATTTCCAACTAGCAGTGTTTTTAATAGCCTAACCCTCTGCCCTTGCATAAAGTTTGAATTCCCAGCTAGCCCCTTTCAGACGTTGATCCCCATTCTACCACATATACTGCAAAGTACCCCCAAGATCTGCTCTTAACTGCAGTGCTTTACTCAAACCCACCCATCCCTGTGGCCCCGCACTGCTAAGCATATGCTGTAAGTGATTGTTAACCTATTGTTGCGAGCCCTGTTCTCTTTTCCATTTTATCTTAACGGGAAGCGGAGTGAAGCGGCCAGCTCTCGAAGGCCTGGCCACAGCCCTCCTCGGTGGGGGGGGGGGGGTGCAGCGTGGGGAGTCCATTGTAGCGCGGTAACAAGTCCTGTGTGTGACATTTTCCTGGCCGATGACATTCAGAAGGGAATAGGTGGTCCTCCGCGGCATGTGAAGGGAAGGGTGTTTAGAATGGGGACCGGGCCGTGAGAGGGCGCCCGGGGGAGGACATTTGCACACAACGTGACAAGGACACGAGGGCAGGCGGCGGTCCGGCGGCGGTCCGGCGGCGCTTTACATTCCCACATTATGCCGTACACCTGGTTGACTGTGAATCCACAGGGCAAAGGCATATCCGCTAAGCTATCTCTGCAGTACTGTGATGGGAATGTAGGCTAACATTCATATATGTTATATAGCAGCGGTGGGGCAGGACCCCTCCCCCATGAGACCATGGGAGGAGTTGCTTTTTATTTAGAATTATATTTAATCGATGCTGTTATCGCCTATACTGTACATGTTTCAGTTGTGTTCATACTTGTTTAAAGCATTTCTGTGCTAGACGTTACACAGTTAAAAAAACATGAGTGACCCCTCTTATTAGGTGGGGTCATAGTTCAGAATGCTTTCTAGGATAAGTGAAGCAGTAAAACAATAGCGGTAATATGTACCTGTGTGTGTGTGTGTGTGTGTATCAGATGAACCAGAGGGAGGCGCAGGTGAAGAGCAAAGTGTGTGCAGTGGCCTTGACTGACTCTGCCCACAACATCTGGCTGCAGGAGACCAGCAAGGGCACACAGGACTGGATGCAGCAGGTGGCATAGCACGCACACACACACACACACACACACACACACACACACACACACGCACACACACACACATTCTCCTTCATTAGTCTCGACAGAACACAGACACACAAAAATAGACACACGTGCATATTGTGTGTGTATAGTATACATAAGTACTGTATATACTGTGCGTGTGTGTATACAGTATGTCTGTATACAGACACACACATAGACAGAGGTAAATGTACACACGCATGAATGGGCAGACAGACGACAGTGTATTGTGTACCCACTGGGTGCCACCCAGTCCCACAGATGAAAACAAAAGGTTTGACAAACACACCAACATCAGTAACACACATGCACAAACTCAAAGGCACTACAATGTACTCGGAGTCATGGGGGGGAAAGTGGGTATTTATTTGTGTAAATTCAGCCTACGGTAAGTCTCTCAGACACTATTCTTCCCAGACCTCCCCTGCACAGCCCCTGTGACCTACACAGGTATCTCAGACCAACCGCCAGCCTTGCTGGTCGCACACAAGCATTGTTTGCATGTTTTATTCCATTTGTTGTTTTTTTTTTTCCCATCAGCCCCCACTTTCCTTCGGGGTGGGTGTCAATGCATAACCAAGACTGTTAGCCCTCACCCTGGTGTGTGTGTGTGTGTGTGTGTGTGTGTGTGTGTGTGTGTGTGTGTGTGTGCGCTCCGGCATGCATTTGTGTTAGCTTCATTTTAGCACTTGCCCTTTCTGGTGTGACCTCTGCGCCATACACAACACCTGGGCCCACTCAGTATGCACATAAAGATGAGGAGCAGCCAAGACCAGAGCTACTAGGGAGCCAGAGATGCAAATGTCAAACGCACCCACATACAATATACACACACACACACACACACACACACGCACGCACAAAGTATTTGTTTTATGTCTCTCTTTCACGGTATATATCTTGCCTTTTGTTTTGTCTATTTCTGTCATCTCCCATCTCATGTGTGTGTGTGTTTGTGGTGGTCATTCAAGGTTGTGCTGGCCCCCTTCTCTAGCACTTCCTATTTCTGATTCATCAGAGGGATGTGAGGGACACGCTGTAATTGGAATGTTAAGTGATTTCTATTTGTGATGATTACCCAGAACAATACATCTGAAATAACCTCCCTTGTCCAGTCGGATGAAAAGGACAAGGAAGGCTTCACTTACTCGTCTTGTCACCTCTTTCATTGTTCGCAGGTTCGCAAGATAGTTCGCAAGATAAGCGGTAGTAAAAAAAGGCATTGCCCAGAGCAAGGTGGTGGCCCGTGTACTGATACTATATCCAAGTAGAAAATAGCATTTGTAGCCAAAAATAGCAGCACTTTGCTGCATATTGTTTACAATACGGTATGTGTCTCATTCCTACTACGTCTTCTTTCAACTCTCCATCCATTCCTACAGTACTTCACATATGTGTGTTAGTTACACTTTCTATTGGACATGAAATAAATAGCAACAAAACTTACATTTCAGTTTATTGGCCCATAGGCTAAATACATTTGCTCATGTTGCTCAAGTGTTTTCACTATATTTAAGCTTGTCTATTATCAACATCATACAATCCTTCAAGAAAAGGGAGCAGTCCTCCCGGACACAGATGGCAGTATTGCGGTACCTTGTGCCCCAATATTGCAGAGAGCACAGCATTAATAGATTACTTTTTATAGGAAAAATTATAGCAATTTTAGCAATTTATATTTAAGTTGACAAATCAACAGATTTTCATGCACAAGCTAGTGAACACACCATTATGAAGGTCAAAGTGAACACGAAACACTACAGTACATACAGGAGATTCTCAGTAATGGTGTTTCCATGTAGCCCCCCAATGTAATCATATTGGCGTACCTAAACCTGGCTCAGGTTTCTGCTGTTTGGATTATTTTTGTCACACACACATAGACAAACACACATAAATACAACAGTGATGCATCTGTGCACATGCAAATATGCACACACAGAAACATCATATAATCATATGACACATTCTCTGTCTCTCTATCTAGCTCTCTCTTACACACACACACACACACACACACACATACACACAGAGGACAGCCCAGATGGTGTTTCACATTACAGAGGGCAGTGTGCAGCCAGCCTTAATACCATCGTGGACAGAGTATAAATATGGGTGCCTGCGATGACCGCCACCCACCCCTGTTCTCGTTGCTATGAGATCATTCCTCCCTCTAGGGGGTCAAGGCGGCGCGGGGACATAGAGATGGGGAGATGAGGCGTGGAGCATAGAAGGGGAGGAATGGGATTCAGAGCCCGCTGGGCCAGGTGGTGCCGTGCCAGTCAGGTCACACCGCGGCCAGCCGACATCACGGCCGAGAGGGGAGAAGAGGGAGAGCAGTTTAGAAAGCAGAGAGAGGAAGCGGGGGTGAGAAGACGGCGAGCGCGGAGTGGACGAGATAGAAGGACTCCCTCATTCCGCCAGACAGAGGGAGAAATGGGCAGAGAAATAACGCATGAGAAACGTTCAATTATTTAAATCCTGTCGACTCGCGCAGAGCACGGGCAGAGCTCAGGGAAACCAAAACAAAAAGACAGGTAGGGTGTGAGCGGAGTGAATACAGATGGAGGAGAGGAGCTAGCTGGGGGTATGAAGAGATAGATGAGTAGTGTAGTGAGGGGAAGCGAGAGAGATAGAGGGAGGGAGAGAGAGAGAGAGAGAGAGAGAGAGAGAAAGCGAAAAGGGTATGATGGTGTACAGCTGGCAGCCTGTCACAGTCTCCAAGGTGTCTCCTGTCACTGTGCTGGCCTGCTGTCACACTCTACTGGCCGGCTTTCTCCCACACACACAAACACACACGCACACACTGTACACACACACATACAAACACAGTGGTCATGAATAAAGCATTCTAATCCATAGAGATTATACCGCACCAGGGAGGAGAGAGGAGAGAGACAGTGACACAGAGTGAGATTTAGCGCTCAAGGCTAGTTTCTTGCGAAGTTTACTTGGAGGCTGTCAGCTGTGTGATTGGCTTAGCAGCCTGCGGTAAACTTACCTTATAGACTTCTCTCTTATCATAGGAACTGTCCTATATGGTTTCAGGAAAGATTATTATATATAGAAAAATTATCTAAATGTATTTCTGATGATGTGGGATGATGCGCCCACATCATCTCACATCACAATAAAGATACTGTTAAATTACAGCAAGTGCAAAATCTGTGCAAAAACATAATTTAACGGTAGTGATGTTTAATGAGCCCGGGTTCACGGTGTATGCTCCCACGGTGTACTGTATATGTGTATGTTTTATTTCGTAGGGTTAGTGCAGGTGTTGGCTGAATTAAGTGGTGTGCATCACTGTTCATGCAGGGCTCCCCGAATGTAATACTACTCTCCTTATAGTGGATATCTGGGTGATGTTGAGAGGCCTATTTGATCTCCATATAAAGGCTCCATTTGGTCACTCTGCCATCAGCTGAGTGCCCTCGCCACACACAACGGGGTAGGCTTAAGAGCATCTCTCAGACTGGTGGAGCAAACACCTGCCTGTCAATTTGGCCTCTCAGACGGTGCTATTAGTGTAGCGGTTAGCATCCTGCTAGGCCCTAACTGGACACCCCAGTGGGTCCTGCCCCCTCAGAGCCATATGTTTCTGATTAATAATGATGATTTGAATGAAACAGGCTGCGCGTATGTGTGCGTGCGTGTGTGCGTGCGTGTGTGTAGTTTTCATGCCTGTGCCTACACACACACACACTCAGAGAAGGATGGTGCTGGTGGCCCAGTCAGATGTGTTTATACGCCTGTGTCTGTGTCTCCCCCCTGGTTCAATGGCATCATTGATCGGCAGGCAGGCCTCTTGAAGTGGCATCACAGCCAGCTGATGAGATGCTCCGTCCCTTTGTCGGCCTTCTCTAATCCCGGCCAGCACGCCTTGCCTTTATGTGACTGCTGTTCTGCCTGCGCTCTCCCCCCTTTGCACTGGGGCTGTGCGTGCGTGCGTGCGTGCATGTGTGTGTGCGTGTGCGTGTGTGCGTGCATTCTATGCATATGTCCATGTGCACACACGTGTGTGGCTGCCTTGACAAATCTATTGAGCCTCCCTGCGTCCACGGTGGTGGCGGAGAAGGCCCTTTACAAAGGCGGGCTCCCCTCCTGGCCCACTACCCCCCCTCCCCACCTTGAGCCCACAGCTCCACAGTCCAGCTGACATCTTCCTCCAGACAGGCTGCATGAATTAGAGGCAGATACAATGAGACACTTGATGTGGCAATGGAGGAGTCCGGAGCCCCGCACTGCCCCGCCGGCAGGGCTCCAGGCAGAGCACATCTAGGGGCAGCGCACGTCGCTTGCAAGCGCACAATAAGCCACTGTTTACCGAGATGACTGTCATCTCAAGCAGCCCTCTACCCCCGCCCTCCTCTCATCCACCGCCATCCCCACACACAGCAAAGGCCGGCTCTCAATTGACATGGCTGGAGGAGGAGGAAGAAGGAAGATGGCGCGGTTAGGCGGGCGAGTATACGGGGGTGTTTCAGCATTGTGAGGCAGAACCAGACTGTGGTTGTCTTAGTCACACTACTGCACGTGGACCAAGCGCTGTTCTGATAGCAGGGAAGGCTTTTATTGTATGTATTTGTTGTCTGCGTCTGTTTAGCAACACAGCAACACAGCGGCACTGAGCACTGAAACAGCCTTCTGCATTTGGAGCAGGTGATTTGTCTGTGTTATGCAACGCCCCTATGGACAACTATTTTGCAAGCTAGTGACATCATTTTTTGGAACTAAGTCAAATTGGTTAGGAAAGCGCAACTAAATGTAGTTTAATTTTAATTTTAGCGTAGCTGATCGATGAAAGCAAAAACACCAAGCTCTGTATTTGGGGTTATAATCCGACCTGAAGAAGCAGGGAAAAGCAGGATTCTGTGGTTTTATCTGTACAGTATATAAGGTTTATACGTTTACATGCTTATACAGTACGGAGAGAATACACAAATACCACACATGCGTGTGCTCACACACACACACACACACACACAAAGTTACCCACGCTTAGTTGTTCAGATGTCAGCAATCCTTTGAGGGACTCAGGGCTGACCCAGGGGTGGCAGGGGGCTCAGGGGGATGGGGTATGGGGCTGATGCAGTGACAGCTAGGCAGAGGTGTGATGTGACCCAGGATTTTAATGTTTCTTTCTTGGGGAAGTGTATTTGGAGGGTCTTTCGTTCTTAGATGGCTCTCTCCATCCAGCCCCTTCTATGTCAAGGCCTTGGGAGAAGAGATCAGAGAGGGCAAAGACGTGCACACGCACAAGTGGACTTATGTGTGTGTGTGTCTGCATGATTATGTATGTTTGAGTTCCAAGGGTCCAGAAATGACAGAGGACGCTTCACAGCTTTGTGGGAGACCCCCTGCTATGTAATCACAAGCTTACGCACACACTTGTAAACACACACACACACGCGCGCACGCACGTACACACACACAAACACACACACGTACACACACACACAGCGGTAATGGTTGTCAGGGGGCCAGGGTGAAAGTAAACAAGGACAGATAAGCAGTGATTCAGAAGGACGCCAGCTGCACATTTTAATCTCTTTACATTTTCTCTTTCTTCTATTGAACTTTTATCTTATCTGGGGAACGTCTTCTCTGTGCATTCCTCCTCCTGCCTCCCTCTCGGCCTGTTTATGTTCCATCCCTACAAGCCGCAAGCATACCAATCCAGCCTGCAGGGTCAGAGCAGACAGGGGGGGGAAACACACTCGAAGCCGCCAAGTCGAATTGTAGCTAAAAGCTGTGGCGCTGGCCAAGCCGGTTATGCTAGCAGTGGCACCGCTCTTGTGTCAAGGCCATTGTTCGCCAGTGCTGGGCGACTTAACCCGGCAGATAGGCAAGAGGCAATGAGGAGCAGCAACAGCATCTGGGCCCAGATAAAGACAGCCAGAAAAGAGGATAAAGAGGTCTTCTCCATTTTTCCCTCTCCCCGTCTCCTGACAGTGGGGTTGTCAGATGTGCAGGACAGGGTGGGAGTAAGGGGCTGGGGGTGTTTGCAGGAGGGGGTTATGGGTCAGCAAGCTGGGCAGACACCCTCCCTCCACACACACACACACACACACACACACACACACACACACACACCAAAAGGCAACTGCTGATCCACCATGGTAGGGGAGCGCCCAGCTCTCCACAGCAAACAAACCCCCCAAGCTGTCTGAGCAACTTGTCACAGGGCTTTTAATTGCTTGTTCTTGTCTCTATCTCCCCCGCGCACGCACACATGCACGCAGGCACGCGCACTCTTGCACACACAAACACACATATTCCCTTCTCTCCTCCTGAGTCTATATATCCCCTTGCTTTCTTACTTGTCCTCTATTTTCACTGTGTATGTGTGCGTGCGTGTGTGTGTCAGCACTACAGTAATACACCAGGGGCAAGTTGCACCAGTTGAATGTAAGTTCAATGGTAAGATTGGGTGTAAAGTGTATCTTCAACCACACGTTGAAACTAGTTAGTTACATCATCGTCAGTAGCTCCTAAATACGAATATTGTGGCACAGAATGCCGTTTCCACCATTGACAACCAGTCAATATCACTGTCTCCTTAGTACAATAATGATCTAGAAGGCATCTCAGGGCTCCCCATACTTTACCGCAGTAATGGCCATCCACCAGCTGTTGTTTTATTGTGTGGAATAATATACCATTTGATTTTTTTATTATATAGATCGTTACTTTCCGTGTGTTTTGGGAGAAGTATCCTACCACCGATGTAACGTTACAAAATCACATCAGTGGTTAGGAGATTAATGTCTGTCGAGGCTAACTACTGTAACACAAGTAGCCTACTGTTATAACAACTGAAATTTGTGATGTTTGCACTGATGTTTTGTAGCAGACATGTAGGCTGACTAATGACTATTGAATTGATCTACTTGGCAAGTGAAATCAGTGTGTCTGTGTGTACTGTATGTGTGTAATCAGTCCTCTTCTCGACGTAAATGTAGTCTTCCTACCATTTATATTGGATAGCAATGTTACCAACTTATTATTGTTACGATGGATCTTACACCTAATTTTTAATGGTGCAACTGAACATGTGTCTATTTTAGTTCCAACTAGGCAAATATGTAAGTTACGTTCAACTGGTGTAACCCACAGCAGAAAGCACAATGCACAATGTGCTCTCTCTCTCTCTCTCTCTCTCTCTCTATATATATATATATATATATATATATACACACACATACACACAGTGTACTGGGTTCTTTATTATTTTGGTCTGTTCTCACCTCATTCACTGTGTTGCCCCCACAGCACTGTCGTAACTGGGTGTCCAGCCCTCAGCCCCTTGACACACCGGTGGAGGCCATGTTGCCAGACTGTCCCCGCGTCTCAGCAGGTAAACCATCATATCCATGGCACTGGGTTACACCCTATGTGTGTTAAGTAGTATAGCAGGGAATACACAGGTGTAGATAACAACATTAATAATGTCTCTCTTTGATTCAGATTAGCATTGCATTGACAATACTATGTGTTCATTGCCAGTGCTTCCAGAGCATCATCAGAGGTTTTTCTTTTCACGTCTGTGAATGGGGTGCATTATGACTTCACATGCATGTTCAATGCAAACAAGTGCTACACAACACCTCACATGACCTTTGTAACTCACGTACAGAAAGACGTTCCTCCTGGCAATAGACTAAACCTATACACTCTACATGCAGGGTTAATAGCACTTCTTTGTGAATAGACTGAAGCAAAGAAATGTGCCAGCTGCAGAAAGAAATGGCAGTGGATGCTGACCATAATGTATTAAAACCATTAACTCTGCCATTGATATTTGGCTCATAGATGGCAGATATACTGTACACCGGCTTCAGTAACGTCTTCTGCCCAACAATAAGTGTACGTACTATCACTCCTGTTGAATTGTCAAGTCTGAAAGCAGCATAAAGTGCTCTTATATCCTGGTTTAATTCACTGTGCATGTGTAGTTTGGCGAGGTTCAGCTAGTCCAGGGAGACACTGTGTGTGTGTGTGTGTGTGTGTGTGTGTGTCTGTCTCTCTGTGTGTATATGAGTGTCTTCATGTCTTCAAAGACTGCACACCTTCACATTACACACACCCTCTCTTTTGCGTCTATTTTCAGCTCTCCCTGTCTCTGCCGTGCCCTCTCCCTTGTATATCTGTTAATCCTCTCCTGCGGTGTTTGGCTTCCTGTCCGCGTGCCCTCGCTGTGGTCTTCTGGCTGAAATGATGTCACAGCCGTCATGAGAATGTCCTTAATGTAGGATTAGGGATAAGAGCTGTAATCCTCAACATGGTCGCGATGAGAGTAGGAGACTGCGGTTTGTTTTACCAGCAACACTGGTGTCACACAATCACACATGCGTGCATACACACAGTACTCACCTTAAGAGGAATTAAAGCTCTTAGGCCCTGTATGCGCAGGACACATCCTAACCTTCACACACAGCTGCACGTCGTCTATGAAGACAGATGTTACTTTAAGGTGTTTCAAGACATGTTTCTATAGCTACATTATCAGTCCTTCTTAATCTGACTGATGAGCTGTGCTTAAAGTTGCTCCACAGTTTTATCATGACAGTGTGGTAATAATGTGTTGCTCACATGTCTGTCAGATGCACGTTTACATTGGCATATATCAATAGATAAGTAGCGCTAATGCAACAAAGATCCCATCCTGTGTGTACCCAGCCTTAATGTTTATTATTTATTTTATTTTATTTTTTGTGTATTCTACACCAAACACCCTAAAAGACACCCATATTGTAACAGAATACATGATAGACAGCAGAAATAAATATAGTAAAATCATAAAATCTTCTCACTACCCCCTGAAATCACCTGCGACCCCTCGGAGAAGCCTGACCTAAAGTTTGAGAACCAATTCGGTAATCCCACTCATATCTGCACACCGCTGTCTTTAGTGTCCTCCCCTCCTGTGGGGCTTGTGCCTTTTTCTTCCTTCCTGTGTGACATCAAGCTGAACGTATAGGTCATCAGACACTCGCTGCACACGTCTGTGAATGCCTCCCTCGTACCGCTATCTCATCTGGGCAAGCTGCAACGGCATGTTCCACACCACACTGTGTGGGTGGTTGGCCTTAACATCTAGCAGTGAATCAGCCCCTTGAAATGTCAGCTAGACTTCAATACAGACCCTGTATGTATTTCATGTCCGAATGTCAATTTCTGCCCCTCCCATTTGATATATATATATAAGCTCCTAACTTTCCCTTCCTCTGCCTGTTGTAGTGTTCAGGACCCTCCGGATGCCTGACTGTGTTTCAGCACAAGTCCTGGTCGACGTGGCATCTCTGTGGTTGTGTGCACTGTTGACTTTAGCCCACTTACACAGCACTGAAGCTAGGAGAGTCACTGGCCCTGTTACCATAGCTGCCAGCTTGCCAAAGCCAGGCTCTGGTGTTTTTTATTTTTTGTTGTTTGTTTTTTTTATTGTATTTTCTGGCGGCTGCTTCTCATGTCAAAAGGTTGACTCGGGCCGTCTTTGTGTGCCCGGCTGCCTGGCGCGCTCGGAGGCAGAGGCCATTGTAATGGGAGTCAGCGCAGGAGCAGAGGTGACGAGGTTGAGCAAAGGTTGAGGGAAGGCTGTCAGGGCACCGTGACCCAGTGCTTCTCTCAACACACACACACACACACACACACACACGCTGATCCTGACAGTCAGCAACTCTGCTACACTGGTTGCTGTTGTTTGTGTTGCCATGGTAAGAGTGTGAATGTGTCTTTGTGTGTGCCTGCCTGCGTGTCTGTGTGTGTGTGTGTTGGGGGGGTGGGACGGGGGTGATAGTCCACAAAGTGTTTCCGCAACAAGACAAAACAAAAATGACTATGTTCAGTGACACACATACACACACAACACACACAGTTTGACACAGTGCTCCAGTAAGTAGCTAGACCATGCCAGGCCTGAGGCTACTGGGCTGCTGTGGAGAATGGCATGTGATCACACACACACACGTGTAGCAAATATATCTGAAGGCTAGCAGACACGGGTTGAAGGACATGTCACATGTTCACTCTCGTTTTCCATCTGTATATTTCACTCTACATATTCTGTCACTTTCTCTGTCCTTCACCCCCCCCTTCCCGTCCCTGCTGGCTAACTTCCTGCATGTGGCGCAGGGCGGGATGTGCATGCTTGTCTTCGTATGCGCTGGCTGGCACTTGGCACAGGAAACAGGGAGTCTCTGAGGCAGAGCATGTCTGTTACTCCCAGTCATGTGTGAAGCAACGCAAGAGATACGAATGAGATACAAGCAAGGCATGGGCGTCCATTACAATCTCCCCTTGTTGTTTTGTTTTGGCTCCCCCCTCCCCCCTTAATGTGATAAGACCTGGACATTGTACATTTGCACCATTAGCACCTCTTCATTTTCAGTTCCTTTCCACACTCCCTTCATTCCTCGCTCACTCTTTCAAAAGGAATTTTCCTCCCAGGAGAAGGTCAGGGCACCGGCGCTGGCAGCGGTCTGGCACACTGGCACATTTTTATCAGTTAGGAGCACGCTGAACGCAGGCTAAATATGCAGATAGAGTGGAACCAATCTCCTGCTGGAAGGACTCCCTGTGTGTGTGTGTGTGTGTGTGTGTGTTGTATTGGAACGGCTGAAATGCTGGCGGCAGGATAAATTGGTGGTGGAAATAGGTGTGAGGTGGGGCTACATCTTGGTTGGCTGAGGCCTTCCCTTCCAGAATGTAAACATTCCATGTCTGTGCTGGCTGAGAGAGAGAGAGAGAGAGAGAGAGAAAGAGAGAAATAGAGATACCCTGAGTAAAGGCAGACGAAGGTGTGAGCGTGGGAGTTTGAGTACTGCAAGTCGTATCTTCCTAACACCTAAAAGTCCATTGCTGAAAAAAACAAAAAACATATTTTCACCTTTTTTTTGTTTTATGTTTGTATTGTGTGTGTATTGCATTGTGTTTTAGAATATTTATCTCTGCTATTATGCAAACTTTATTTGTGTTGAATGTTTCTGGTGGAATGCATGATTAGTTGAGTGTTCAGTAAACATTTCCTTATGCTTTTCCAAAGGTGGGAACCCCCTTCGGCTGATAAGACTCAAACACACACACACACACACACACACACTCTCTTCTTGGGTGATTACTCATTGTCCAAGTGGATTATTAATTACAAAGGCAGAGCCTTCTGAAGGTAAACACTGATTAATGGCTAACAAAAGTAAGTTAATGTCTTACCTGTACTTTAATTACCCACCCTGCGCCGTTACACGCATCCCAACACAAGACTGTAATTAACCCTAATAGACTCAAGAAAGACACTCACCTTGCTCTGCTTTCACCACGTTAAAGTACTCTGTAAGGTGTTTGATGCATCTGCCTTGTTTCTTCCTTGCATTTTCTCTCTCTATGTAATTCAAAGTGGAGCCATCTGCTGAGGGGAGTTCTTGATGTTCGTATCTTTTGAATAGAAAATGGTTGGAAGTGGCCTGGAAAAACTGATGCAATGTTGTGATAGAAGTAAGAAATATGTCTAGTGCAAGGACACATTAGGTCGCTCTAACCTTTGACAGACAGACAGACAGATAATTACATGCACGCAGTTTTATGAACACACTCACCCACACACACACACACACACACACACACACACAAGCTGTAGCTAACAAATATTGTAGTTTTAAAAGAAATACCTCCCCAATCTAAACACTACTGACCTTTTGAACCGGTCTGTTAGCACCTCTACACACACACTCTCTCTCTCTCTCTCTCTCTCTCTCTCTCTCTCTCTCTCTCTCTCTGTCTCTCTCTCTCTCTCTCTCTCTCTCTC
>JAODUG010000024.1:2720626-2749643 GCA_027564795.1 Aphredoderus sayanus | reverse complement strand
CTCTCTCTCTCTCTCTCTCTCTCTCTCTCTCTCTCTCTGTCTCTCTCTCTCTCTCTCTCTCTCTCTCTCTCTCTCTCAGATTGATATTAGTTTGCTGATTTATGCTTCCAGGGGAAACACAGCCTTAGTGAGTCTCACCTCAGCCCATCCACACGCTGTTTTTACAGCTTGGAAAGGTGGAAGTCTGTCGCCTCATTGGCAAATCACATGAAAAGACAATGTGTGTGTGTGCGTGTGTGAGTGTGTGTGCATGTACATGTCTCCATGTTTATGTAGCCAGTGAGGCACACGTCGGTCTAGTGTTGCAGGAAGTAGACAGGTACATTTTGGCGAACCGGATTTAACCTCTGACCTAGATCTACTGTTTTGGGATCAGGCTATTGTGCTGATCAACTTGGAAAGCAATGAGAATTTAAATCGTAATGAAAAGGGGGGTTTGGTTTGTCTGTCGGGAATTAGTAATAAACTGTTGTTAGTGGAACATTTGATAGAAATAACTAAGATAGATTTCATATCTTGTATGTCATGGAGTTTCCATGACATACAAGATATGAAATCTATATACGAATAGTGTTTTATACATACAAAAATATTGTTTAATGTTGTATTATCCTTAAATACTGATATATAGTTTCTGCTGTATCAGTAAGGATGTATCTGTTTTTACGATTAAGCGATATCTAAACATTTAAAACAAAACATTGGGCGCATGCGTCTATCCACCTCTATTGTCCTGGGCCTAGCTTTTCATTTCATTATATCTCTCTTTCTCTCTCTATCCTTCTTATCTCTCTCTGTACTGTATGTCATTACAAAGTATCAAAAATAACAGTCTGAATGAAGGAATTGTACTGTATAAGTACACACCAGCAGGCGCTGACCGTTCAGGCTCATTGCTTTATGTAACACGACCAAAGTGTATAGTGAGACCAGGGCCGACAACTAAGCTGAACCACAGCAGATGAGCTAGCCTTGACATCATCTATCATCATAGTTTTTTACCTTTCTTTCTTTTTTCCTGTTTTTCCGTATTTCCTGATACTTTGTTATCCCAGTGATGGGGTCATATTCAAGGCTGTGCGTTAAAAACAAAGAGAAAGAGTTGAGTCAGAAATGGGGATTGGTGTGGACGAGTGGCTAGAGGGAAAGAGCATGTCAGAACTGTATGAAAAATCTTCTTAGCAATTCCCTTTGTTTTCTCATCTGTGGATATTTTTATTTTATTTTTTCTAGATTTGTTACAAGCACTTTGCCATGACACAGCTCGGGAAAATAAGACATACCTGTAACTTTTGGCCAAGTCTGAAAGTTATAGACACCTGCTCTGTCTGGGATAGTGAAAATTATGCTTTCATATTTACAATTGTATTTCATTAGGGAATAAAGGAACATGATCATTTTCTATCAACAGTCAATATGTAAAAAAATAACAGACTGAACAAAATGATCACTGAAAGGAAGGCAAGCTTCTCGCACATAGAAAAGATGTGCTACTATAGAGTATCCATGTCTAAAGCAGTCAACATCCGTATTAATTACAGATTATAATTTTTAGATTGGGTTACTAAAACAAAACAAAACATTTCCAGACTTCCGCATCTACTGGATGTCAGTGTTACATTCATTACCGTAAGTGTTGCCTGTGGTTATTAAAGGATTTTATAAGTAAGGTAACAGAAAGTTGGATTTATGGATGTTGATTTAGTAACATTGATTTTACTTTCTCTTCAAAATTTATTTTCATTTTTGGTGTGTTCATTCAGAACACACCAAAATTCAAAAGGAAACAGCATTCAATATTGATGTAATTCCTGAAAATCTTTAAAACTTCAGTGTTTACAGTAGCCCTTCATGGGTCTGTTCACATACAATATTTGTAAAGGTTTTATGACTTTTTTCCTGCAACTTAGTCCTTTGTTCCTGATGCTGTTAAACATTAAACATTATATACTTTTATTTGTATTTGTCATTTTCCTGTACCAGCCTGTGGAGGTTGCCCATCCTCTGTTTATATTAGTTTTTAATTCACTCTCACTGTTGGTGAGACAGACAGCCATTACAAGCGATGTTGGTTCACTCTCCTGAAACTGTAGCCATGGGTTCTGTAGCAAGATGAGTTTTAGTTGGAGCTGTGATGCTCAGCTCTCCTGTAATAATCAACTGTGATATATACCTTTATTTAACCAGGTAAAAGACTCATTCACCAACCGTTCTTAACAACAAATTTGTTCATAAACCCCACTTAAGCAGTTTTCTCAAAGATTCTTGCATTCACCAATGTTTTCTTATTTGGGATTTGTTCTTAGGTAAGAACAGAATCTATGAACACTCGAGCACTCTTACACACAATTGAGAGCTGACTGTTTTCGCAAAACAAGTCGTTTTAGTCCATTCTAATTAAACATTTTATATTTCTGTCCTTAATAATAACAAATTATTTTCATTACGTTACACATAATTGTGTGTTTAATTGTGTTAATAAATACACACTACACTTACACTTCTGCTCATTTATGAAGCACGTTCAATTGCCGTTGTGTGTGAATTGTGCTAGGCGTATATAAATAAACTTGCCTTGCTTCGCCTTCAATTCAGATCAAATATGTTAACGGAGAACCTTGCCATCCAATATACGTGATTGATAACGCCACTGTGTTGTTTCGATGTTTCGCTGAGTGTGCACATGGCCCTGCCATCTAATGCCCTTTAATGGGCATTAACGGGGCGTTTACCTATGCTAAACAGGGGCAACGCGCACAAGCTTTCAACGTACGAAGACATTGGGATTCATAATTCAAAGAACGCACCTGTGAACAATTCTGCTATTTAAGAAGACGTCGTGAATCAGACATAGACTTTTCTTAGTAACTTTCTTAAGAACAAATTTAAGAATAAACCTAGGAAGGTATAGGTGAATGAGGCCCATTGATATGAATATCTATTTGACAAGAGAGACCTGGCCAAGAAGGCATTTTAAAACATCCACAAACAATATTTAATCAGCCATTCAATCACAGCACCACATTAAATTAGATTTGTTTTAAGAAGTATTTGTGTTGGCAGAGACACTTTGGCTTGGACATCTAACCTTCAAACATATTCTTATAAATAGACAACTTCAGATTCGAAGGCTCAACTAATTACTGTTATTAATTAAGTGTTTGTCAGTTTAGAACAGGAGACAGTAGGCTATTCAAAATGTTTATTCAGTATTTTAGTCATTAGAAACACAAATGTTTTATGTCATAGCATCTGGGGAGGAAAATAATGCAGGTAATCATTTTTAAACTGTTTATAAAATAACAAAAATACTATTACTTTTTTGGCCAGATAAAGACCTCTGAATTATTCCCATCTAATATAACCATGTTTTGTAAATATAAAGAAACACTTTCAACAATTTTTAAGTAGTTCATTTGATTTTCTTTTATAAAAGGTGCATTGATTCCAATTCCAACAATGAATACCAAAACCTTGCTATACAATACTGACATGAGAGGGTACATTGATAGAAACAGCATTTTCACATTCAAGTAATACAGGTATACAATGCTAAACCACTAACCCAATATATTCTCATCAGTCGTCAGTCTTAAGAAGTGCCCTGGTCTCCAGTCCATTGTCAAGTCACTTATTATCCCATTTAGACAGGACAATCTGTGCTGTCATGAAGGCATCCCGCTCTCAAGAATCTTTTTTTTAATCAAAGACTTGGCCACTTTGATCACTTCTTGTGAAATGTATGTGTTTATTGATTCAGTCTGGTGCTTTACTTCCTATGTTATTTGCACCTCCACTCTGCTCAGAATCAAAGATATGCTGAACAGGTCAATATACAATATATTGCAGCAGGTTTTTTCAAAGTGACATATTTGTTTTGTTTAAAGAAGCGGAAAAAAAGAACTTGATCAACATGGCAAGCTAAGAATTGAGCAAAAAAAGAAACAATAGAAATGAAAATCGCACACCGTTATATAATATTTCCCCATGTTTTTTCTCGTTATCTTCTGTCATTTTTCTACCCAGAACATTCTTGCCAGTAATCTCCCTTTGCACATTTTTTTCTAGAAAATTGGTTGCCAAGCAACGAAGGCGTGTTCCATTTTTCTTGCTCTCTGATTTCATTTATTTTGTATGGCTTTTGAAAAAAACTAAAATATATATGCTGTATATTAACAGAACAGTTCATTTGAAATGGTCACTTGTATCACACATTTCAGCGTTTAAATGGGTAATGGAAATGTCCTTTGGAAAATAATAAAACACAGGTAAATACCCGCTATAAATACCCACTGGTCATCACGGTGTAGGCCTAAATGTCTTTATCCCTTTGGCACACATAAGGTATGCTGCCATGCATAGAAAATATGATCACGATATTACACTTGCATTATTATGCTAACTAGCAGCGTGTTTGTAAATCTTCATCTGTGGTCTTCAGTTTCACCTCTGCACTAAGTAAACTCTGTCCAGGAGGCATTTTATCCTCTCCTCTTCTCTAGCCATCATCACGCAGAAAAAGAAGAAAGGGAGTGGGAAAAAAGAAAAGAAATGGACCTGGCATGCATAAATGAAGGTTCAACAAGGTTCAATGAAACACTTATACAATTTGCTGCAATATAGCAGGGTTTTATAATCTCATTATCATCTTAGTGCCAGATTTGCCCATGAGGGCTGTTTTGTATTCACTCTTATTACCGCCTCACATTTGTCCATTTGTCCCTCTGCTACATGCCTCTCAGCCAATCACTGAGTCAGAATCTGTTATATGCACTACTTCATCCTCTTTCTATTATAGCTTCTCCCCCTTCCTCCCGTAGCTCTATTTGCTTTATTTTTGATTACAAGTTCAAATGAATAATACATCAAAAGTTTACTAAATAAATTATCACTTTATATTAAATGGTATTTTTACCATGGATGTTATTTTACATAATTAGGACTGAAATGTTCTTTACACTAAAACAATTTTTGGTTGATTATCCCATAGTCCTCTTCTTTATGTATGTACATAAAATAGTACAAATAGCATGTTGCAGTGCACTCTCCAAATGCGTTATTAAGATATTTGGTTCAATGGTTCGTCGACAGAACAATTTCAGATCGGAACACTGAAATACACACAGATTCCATATTGGAAATCCCTAACATTCTACGTAGGCAACGGGATGGATGCCAGCAGAGCAATTGCATAGTACTTGGACAGTACATTTTGTTCTCCAGATACTGTTTTTAATCATCCCCTTCAAGGCCAAGGCTCTTTTCCTGTCTGAGTATGTCGGGTCAGATGGGGGAGCTAACACACAGCATACAGTAGGCTATAGCCGAGCTACAGGCTGCTTCCGAATCCCCCAAGCCTCTTAGCCGCAGTGGGAAGTGTCCGTGCCTGGTCACTCAGAGGGCATGCCCGGATTAGTGCTGGACGGACATGGATCTCATTTGCCCATATGGCCTCTTCTCATTGAGTAGATATAGGCTCCGTAATCCGTCCAGTCTTTACCCCTGACCTTGACATGTGGCCAACTACTCAGAGGTAGGAGTCAAGCTCTGCATAAAGCACACATGACGAAGTCAGCGTCAAGTGTTTTCTCCGATGGCCTGACTTTATGACATCTAAAGCAACTTTTGGTAGCAGGGTTGTGGTAGGACAGGGCATGAGCAGAATATAGTAAATACTAGCATAATAGTATGCTAATGCTTCTAAACTGGTTTAGGTACATTCCCTGGCAAAGAATTGATCTAATAATCCCTAAAAGGGGCATGGAAAATCCTAATCACTAAGCATAATTCTGAGCAATCACCTTCATCTTATGGTCTGCCACCCAGCCAGCAACCTCATTAACTATAGGCACAAGTCAGCACCCAGTATTTAAAAGCCACAATTATGATGTTATCCTTAGCAAGATGCTTGTCATTTAATATGTAGACAATGGTGTGTGATAGTTTATCCTTCACCCATTAGAAAAGAACAGGGTTCAGATCACCTCTTAACCCCCCGCTCTCCTTGGGTGTCTAACGCACTACCAACAGATAGCGGCAACCGTGGCACGTCATATGTACGTGTTGTATAGTGACCCATAGGACAGCGGGAGGGTTAAAGCCATAATCTCACTATTCAATATATATATATATATATATATATATAAATTCAGTTGTTCTGCACAGTCACTTTTGCTTAGAAGGGTCTTAAAAGAGGCATTTGTGCCATCTACATTTACATTAAAAAACCACATGAAATGCATCTGAATTATATTTTTAGTTACTTGTGTACTTTGCTAAATGTATACATTGAATACATATGATGTACAGTAATGTATACAGTCACAATAAACACTATCCCTAGTACTGTATTTATTGTGAATGTATTGTGTACATTGAACTGAGTAAGTACAGTGGGTATAGAAAAGAATCACCCCCCTGTAAAACAATCACATTTTTTTGCTCTGCAGCCTGAAATGAAGACAGACACAGTTTTTGTTTCATTCAGCTGTATTTACTCAGTGCAACTTATAACATCCTAGTAAAAGATATAACACCAACATGTCAAAAAATAATAATAAAAGAATAATCGCTGAGTTGGAAAAAGGATCCTTGTTTCAGTATTTTGTTGAACCACCTTTTGCTTTAATTACAGCCTTTAGTCTGTTGGGATATGTCTCTACTAACTTTGCACATCTAGACGTTGCTATATTTGACCACTCTTCTCTGCAGAACTGCTCTAGTTCAGTTAAGTTTGATGGTGACCGTTTGTGGACTGCTGTCTTCAAGTCATTCCACAGATTTTCAATGGGGTTTAAGTCTGGGCTCTGACTAGGCCATGCAAGTTCATTCACCTTTTTTTCCTTCAACCACTGTGTGGTCAGTTTTGCTGTGTGCTTTGGGTCATTGTCATGTTGGAAGGTAAATCTTTTTCCCATTGACAACTGTCTGGCAGAGAGCAGCAGATTTGACAGTATTTTTCCCCATCCATTTTTCCTTCTATCCTGACAAGTGCTCCAGTCCCTGCTGCAGAGAAACAACCCCATAACATGATATTACCACCTCCATGCTTTACTGTAGGAATGGTATTATTTGGACGGTGAGCTGTATTGGATTTTTGCCAGACATATCGCTTGGCGTTGAGGCCAAACAATTCAATTTTAGTCTCATCTGACCATAACACCTTTTTCCATGTGGCCTTAGAATATTCAAGGTGCGTTTTGGCAAAGCTCAGTCATGACTGCATGTGGCCTTTCTTGAGGAGTGGCTATTTTCTTGCAACCCTTCCATACAGGCCACATTTGTGGAGAATTTGTGATATTGTTGTCATATGCACACAATGACCACTCTTTGCCATGAATTCCTGCAACTGCTTCAGTTACTGTATGCCTCTTTGTAACCTCTGACCAGTTTCCTCCTGGCTCTTTCATCCAGTTTGGAGCGACGTCCTGACCCAGGGAGTGTCTCTGTTGTACCAAATACCTTCCACTTCTTAATAATAGACTTCACTGTGCTTCTAGGCACTGATAAAGCCTTTGAAATTGTTTTGTATCCATCTCCTGACTTGTGCCTGTCCACAACTTTATCCCGGAGATCTTTTTACAATGCCTTGCCACCCATAGTTGATTGTTGTCTTCAGTTGCATTACCAAGGACTGAAATGCTTCAGGAAAAGCTTGTTTCATGGTGAGCTAATCAAAATGACCACAGTTGAAAGTTCATTGGCTTTGTGTGCTATTGAGAAGGTGATTAACTACACCTGGTTGGGATTACAAGTCATTTTTAGGAGGGGTTGATTCTTTCTACAACTCAGTGATTCTGTTTTTTAATTTGTAATATTTTTTCGGACAAGTTGGTATTATATCTTTCACTTGGATGTTATGCGTTGTAAATACAGTTGAATGAAACAAAAACTGTGTCTGTCCATTTTCATTTCAGGTTGCAGCGCAACAAAATATGATTATTTTACAGGGGGGTGATTATTTTCTATACCCACTGTATGTCATAGTTAAGGTGTGGGTTCAGCAATGCAATCAAGTACCAGTGATTAAGTGCTGGGCTATGGTTACTACCACAGCAGCCACACGCTGCTTCAGAGTGCAACTGAGGCTAGCATTTTGCTTAGCAAGCTCACTTTGTCAGTGCTTACGGACACACTGACACTGTTTTTTTACCCACTGCCATTTACTAAACCTGAACATGTTCCTGTGCACTGATATGAACCCTGCGATTTGTGAACTGTTACAGTTTATATAGCCTAATCCCTGGTGCCCAATCGGTGAAGTGTATTGGATATAGTAGATTTGTACACAGAAATGTTAATAACTTGATTGATAATTAATGATACCAAAAAGAGGATATGTGTATACAGTATGATTTGTATAGTGTATAATTTTGCAGATGTGTCTTGTTATTGTATGCCTGTTGAAATGTTTTCAAGAGAGAGGTTTAATTAGCAACACCTTCACATACACACGTACACTTACACACCATTATAAAATCAAGTGTTCATGATCTATGCCTGCGTATGTGAATGTGTATGGTTTGGGTGTTTGCTTAAATTCACTACTTTTTCCCCATTAAAGCCTTTTTGATATGTTGTGGCAGCTATTTTACCCTTCTCTCTTCTCTTTCATAATTAGGTTCTAATTAAATAATTAAATGCACATTTAATGTGATTGTTATGAAATAAAAATGAACAAGCATGCAAACTCTGACAATATATTAGGAATGCACATAATTGCCAATGAGATGATTAGAAAATGTGCGGGGGAGAGGGGGTGGCTTCCTCGAAGGTCCTTGAGTTGTAATCAGCCACAAATTAGAATATTTATTTGTTGTCTCTTTTTTTTGCCAGAGAAGAAAATTAAAACTTATTTATATAATTATGTAAACAGAAGCGACTGTAGCCTCTGTGACAGGGCGAGTTTTGAGCACCCAACAGTGACCTTGGATCCTCCCCTCCGCTGTGCGTTGACAGATAAAACTTTATTAACCAGCCGCAGGTACGACAGGAGACAAACAGCCTGTGACATCGGCATGCACCATGTATATTAGGGAAATGTGGCAATTAGGGGATGATATTCCTCCGGAGAAAGCACCAGAGAGATGCAGGGGGTAATAAACAGCTTGTTTGTGGCCTGGGAGACTGCAATTATAAAGCGCTCGGAGGGATGTGGTGCCTGCGAGTAATGGCAGCGTTGATCACTCACTGCTGGCTCCTGCCCCACAGACCCACTGTTCCTGCCTCCCTTCCTTATTCCCCAACATCCTCTCTGGGCAGCCCTGCGTGACCTCTGGCCCTCATGTCCGCTGACCTCTGGCACCGAAAGGCCCTGTAGCTTTCACTCTTAATGACGTTGTGCCAGAGAACAATGCCATGGACTCTGTAATGTGTTATTGGTAATGTGTCATTGGTCTTCAATGTGTGACTCGGCCCTCTGTCGTCTGTTCTGTTTGTGGTGTGACATTTTAAGCAAGGAAATGCTGCTGTCACCAGAGCTTAATACCTCTGACTTGACAGTTAGACTTGACTATAAATGTGTGTCGATGATTGCTTACACTCATTGTGTATACAGTATGCATTTTTGTTATGAATACGTTAGTCTTGTTTTCATGTGATATGCTTTCATGTTAAGGTATGTGTGTGAGCTTACATGGGTGGGCATTACATGTGTGTGTGTGTGTGTGTGTGTGTGTGTGTGTGTCTTCCCAAACTAAGGAATGTTGTGTGTCCAGGCCTGTTATCAGGCTGACCTAGGAGGGCCCTGGTTATCACCTCTTTGTGACTCCCAGGGCCAAACGACAGTGGAAAATCCATGCCTGCCTGCCTCTGCCTCTGCTGGTACCACAGGGCTCACCTCCTATCTAATCAACATAGACAGACACACACACACACACACACACACAGCCAACATGTACACTTAGCAGATAGACATATGCTCAGAGATAGCCCTGTAAGCATGTACTCACACTCAGTGATAGACATCCCCTCCCCACCCCCAAGATAAGATCACGCAGGCACTCACACTGAGCTGTGTCCACTCTGTATTTCCAAATAGCTGTGGCAGGCAGGCACAGAGAGGTGTGGGGCCAGCCCAGAGGGTGAAGGAGGGGTTCTGAGGCTAAGTGGTGGGCATGCGGTTCAGGTGGCGGGCGCCACTAGGTCGGCCAAGCGAGCAAAGGGGGGATGGGGGGGGGGAGGGCATAAAGGGAAACGAGTAGCCTAGAAGAGGTTTGGGCCTCCTGTCGTTAAGGGCAACTCTCCTTCCTCCTCCCTCCCCTGTCCCATTCCCAGACCCCAGTCACATGGCCCCAGAACACCCCCCCCCCCTTCTCAGAGCCTCTAATTGAACCACCCGCCACAGAGGAGACAGTTTGTCTAATTTCTGCCCTTGAGACATTAAGGGGCGGGGTTTTTGCAAATCCACCATTGACACCATTCTGATGCCTTTTATTTTGGCTTGCACAGAGCCTGCTATTCATGTATTGTTTATTGCCCCTGGCTAATTGCCAGACCTCCTTCTGATGCGTGGAACCCTTTCCCTTCCAACCTCGCCCTCCGGAACAACGTGCGGTCAAATAACCTTGCGTCTGAAACACCTTGGTAGTGTTCAGCGAGGCTGGCACCAGCTGTTACAGCAGGGCTCACATTGGGGGCGGGGGGACGAGAGGAGAATTGGGTTTGGTACCGGGAGAGTAATTAGTGTAGCGAACATCCCAGATGAAGGAGTCCAGTCTGGGTCTTGGTAGGAAAACCAAACTTCAAGGGTCTTAGTGCATTAGGGTTGGAGGCTAGACCCCCACCCTTCCACCACCTCTGCCCTGACCATAAGCTCACACTGTGGCGGCTCAGATTTGCTGACATCTGCGCTGACCTGTACGACCTTGAGGCATCGCGGACGGTCACGTGTCAGCCTGGCCCCAGCGGGCCACGCTGGCCGGGCCACGCCTCCAGCCCAGCCTGGTCCCCACCTCACACACGACTAGGCTTACACAGATGCTATTTTACGGCTTAAGATAGCCCCACATTGCACCCCCCCACAGATCAACCTGCCTTGGACCCCCGGGTCCTCAATCCAGTCAGCGGAAAGCTTGAAGCATTTATAGAGTATGGAGGGGTTGGGAGATGTCATGCTTACACATCATCACAATGTTGTTGTTTTTTTTTGCAGTTCTATAAATCACATTGTAATCTCATGCATAGAGGGTGGTGAAGCTTGGGGACATCATTGCTGGTTCTTCCAAAACCATAATCCTCTAACACAACCATAATCTTTTTTAATACACAGAAAATGTGATAAATTGACACAAACGTGTAAGATCATCAGGTTTTAATTGCGGATGCGGGTCAGAATGTTCTGCATTGACCTGGTCAGCTGGTGCCATGGTAGTGTAACGTGTTGATGTATACATTAGCTTGTAGGTCTCCTACAGTATATAATGTGTTTTATAATAAGAAGCAAAACGGTTTTTGTTTATTACACAGGAATCAGCTTGAACTGTATATTAGAGTATATATTATGCGTTTTAATCTGTTTTAAGATATTACAATATAAGTAGATTTAGATCAAACTCAGCTATTTTTCTCTACCTGTGAGTGACATGTTTCTACAGCATGATATCAAATGTGAACTGTGGAGCTGTGGTGCAGGTTTTGTTTGTTGGCAGGCGGTGCAGTTCATCTCCTGAATCCTGGCCTAGTTTCTATGTCTTGTTTGTGGAAAACATAAGATAAGCCATAGTAGGCAAACTATGCCAGCCATTAGATCGCTGCACTGGAGGTTTGCCCCCCTGACCCGCTAAGCCCCTACCTCTAGCCCACAGCCCCGAGCCCTGCCTCTCCCTTTCTTGGAAAATATTATTATGGCGTTTAGAACATCCTCCTCTTCCTCTATACCGTAATCCTATTTGCTTTGTCATGTGTTGGTGTCAGCAGATGGCGTGTGTGTGTGTGTGTTTCGACATTAGTGTGCATCTGTCAGTGTTTGTGTTCGTGCATGTGCCTGTGTCTGTGTGTGTGTGTGTGTGTGTGTGTGTGTGTGTGCGCGTGTGCGTGTGTGTGTGTGTGTGTGTGTGTGTGTGTGTGTGTGCGCTTGAAAGGGGTATGACACACATCGCACACACAGCTGTTTGGACTAGTTCACAGGCCCCATTGTTTCTCCCACACATCCCAGAGAGGGTGGTCTCTCTCTCTCACACACACACACACACCCGTACTGTACACACACGCACACAAGGGCCCACCCTCTCGCCGGCAGGGCTGTTGAAATATGAATGAGTGCAATTTTTTGGGTAACAGAGTTCTGCAGTTCACCCCAACCCTGCCTGCCTCGCTGTGGGTCTCCAGCAGCCAGCCTCTGTCCTGGCCTTAATACAAATGTTAGCCTGAAAGACTGAATGAGAGAGCCATAGTGAAAGAGGAGGGGCTCGGGTGTGAGGCGATGGGCGAGTTCCCTCTCATTGTTGGGCTGATAGACACACAGAGAGAGAGAGAGAGAGTGAGAGGTAGAGAGAGCACAACAGGGTGAGGGGTCCTTGGCTGCCTTCCAGTAGCTGGTGTCTCAGAGCCCACACTTAGTTCCAGCTGAGTGCCCACAGTGGGCATGGCCACTCGGGCTTCAGCCTGACCCCTCGACCGAGGAGCCCTCCTCGCCTATTTCCCCAGCACCCCCATTCCCCCCTCCTCCTTTGATGTGGCCTTTTCTTCTCACAGCCCTCCCCTTCTAGTTTGGAAAATAGTCTCATACAAACCAAAACTGAGACGTCTCTGAATTGATCTGTCAAAGCCATGGCACGGGTGCTGAGACAGCCCATGCTTGATTTTTTTTTTTTTTTTAAGAAACTGACAGCGTGACCTGTCATTCACCTCTTGATCTAAAATCGTATTATCTTTTTTTTTTTATGTATTAAGATACAACATGTAGGATTTTCTCATCAATTTGTTGTTGACAAATGCATCAGTAAGAATGATGCATCCTAATGCCTCGCAAAAAAACCCCGAAAGAATTACAAAGGGTAATCCCAATCTGTTTAGTGCTTCTGGTTAGATCCACTGATAAATCTAGCCAGGCTCCACTGGGAGAAGCTATTGCCAAAGTAAACTAAGTAATGTCAAAATCAACAGTCTGTTTGGAAATATATAGGAAACAAAGGCACTACAAAGCATAAAACTCTACATTACACTACAACTACAGTGAAAGTCCGGTGCTCAAGCAGCTGAATGTGATAATTATTTCCCAGAGCTATCAGAAAGGTTATAAGCTGGACTCATGTTTACTGCAGGGATAAAGCATGCAAACGTTTGTCTTAAAAATTGATTGCCACTTTTTTTATTCTTATGAAACATGTATGCTGTTCCTATATTCACCTTTTTAACATCAGGTGTGACATTTCAAAATGTGTTGAGCACAAAACAACAAAAGGCAAATGTAGCACTTTTTTGAGTGGCTATTTATAGAATTGCCCGACATTCCCTTGAGTGAGTGTTGTACTATAGTTCTGGTGGCGAAAGGTATAATAAACAGTGATTGTAGGGTTCTTCTGCTTGACGTCTTTCCTAGACACTTAACCTAACCTTTGCTGCAGTGCCCTTGACTCAATAAGCTGTTGGAGCAATCACTGTCAGGTATGTGTGACATTGCTGTAGTTTATCTGAAGAGGAGGGCCTACTGTCATTGTGTTCTTAAAGGCACACAGCCACATTTTCTTGCAGTGCCCAAGAGCCCAAATATCTGCCCCAGTAGCTCAGTGTTAATATTTTCAAAGACTTCTGTCCATAAATATCTGTGTGGTTGTAGGGGAAGAGGGTAGAGAGCACTCATTTTTGGGATTTCAAACTGTAAATGCACACTCCTGGATTCAACTAGAGAAAACATCAAAACAAGGAATGTTCTCTTCCAAACATGCACTTTCATCTGCTGGAATGCATTTTTTGTCCCTGTATGGTTGCTTACGCATTTTTTACCCTTCATTCCATCTATGTTGATCTATTCCTTTCTGTCTTTGTCTTTAATAATCCTCTCCTTTTCTCATTATTTCCTGCCTGCTTTTCTTTAAGCTGTCGCACATAGACAGATGTTCCCAGCTAGCCAGACATACACTAAGCTCCCAATACATGGATTACAATAGCAATAGCAATAATATTTAATTGGTGAAGAAACAGCTTTTATTTATTGTTTACTGTTATTGATTTTTAATTTGATTTAAACACTCATTGTTGCTTATCCTCTTATTAAATTAATGTGTATTTTCTTATATGTCATCATGTAGCCTATATTTCCCCTGATCGCAAATGAAATCATTTTAATTCCGAGAAGTTTGCCTCCTTAAGCTTGCCATTTGTCAATCGTCAATCTGGAGTGCATTTGCCCTGCCACGGTCGATAGCTTCTGTACCGCCACACGCTTGCAGACAGGCAGATTTTGGGAGGCCTAACGAATTTCACCTGTATTGATCTCCCTGGGAAATGTTTTCATGATACAGGAATAATTAATATAAAAAACCAAATGATAGAAGATGTGACCATTCTGTTGTTGTGTGCATGGAGGTGAGGGGTGGGTGACAGGCGTGTTGTGCATTTGACGGCAGCCTGATAGGGGGATAAAGATTGGGTATTGATGAGAGAGGGAGAGAGAGGCTGTGTGACTGAGCCACAGGAGCTTGAAATAAACTGTCGTCCGCTCACGGCCAGTCATTATAGTGGAGAAGCCTGGCCCTGCTCCACCTTGAGTCAGTCGATAAGCTATTATAACCATGCAAATTGTGGCCAAATCATGGACCTGACATATCGGTATTATATTCTTATGCAGCTAGCGGGGTTATACATCATTATGGGGAGCAGCAACAATATGCATTACGTTCCCCTGTTGTTGTGTGTGTACCGTGCTCGTGTTGGGGGAGGTTGCACAATGTTTGCTGGCGTCATGGGTATATCATGCGGTTTACATGCTTGTGCCATCTCCTCTCCTCTATTGTCCCTGGTGCTCCTCTGTCTCTGTCTCTCCCCCACACCGCTACGGTGGCCTGCCAGGCCATGTGCAGTGTGCTGCATCCGGCATTTGGGCTAAAGGCTGTGTAAACAGTGCGGTGACCTTGGTCTTAGACTTGTCAATAGGTCCGGGCCCGGCGAACACAGAGGATGATTGTGTGGGATTGAGAGTGACGTGCCCTGGCTGCTCACCGGCTGATATGATAACCTTGGATACCTCGGCCTTACCTCTGACCTCCCCCCTCACACACACACACACACACACACACACACACCCCTTCTACCCGCCTTCTCCCTCATCGCCAGACACTGTTGGTCTTCCCGCCGCCACTCTCTCCGCTCACCTCTGCCCTGCGCCTTTCGCTTTGATAGCGCCACAGCCTCTGTCTCCTTTTTCCTTTTGCCCCCTCCCTCCCCGCTCCCCCTCCTCGTTTCCCCCCCCCCCCGCCTGTGCATTAGTGCCGTGGTGTTAGTCTGTTGACTCTTGGACTTGTTCCTGGTGCCCTGTCTGCTCTCCTGAGCTCTGCGGGTCAACACTGAGCTATTGATCTGTCTTGGTGGGAGCGGTGACGACTCTCAGGCTGAGGGTGTGTACAGCTGGGAGACAGCAGCGGGGTTAGCGTAGTGGGTGCTCAGGCCAACAACACTGTTTTTGATGGTTAAGCGTTGCTAGGGGGCCACCAGGGATCCAGGTGTGTGGGTGGTGTGTGAAGGCCATTATACAGAATAAAATATTTCTATGCTCGTTTGTATCTGCATTAAATGCAGATACTCTGCGTTTTACCCTGGTAATAATATAATTGGAGTCCATATACAATGTGCAAATATACCTTGGAGGAGTAAGGATGCATTAGACACACAAGTTTTATTAAATCTCCTATACAAATAAATGTTGAAGTTTCCTATAGCGCATTATAGGGTTTCAGGTCTTTGATATTTTTTCCCCAATTTAAACATGCATTCAAAGTGTCTATTGATGTAGGATGAAGTAGTAACATTATTCTTTTTAACCAAGCCTTAAAAGACTTCAGTCCTAGAGAGTTCTGGCTTCAAGCCTTTAACGCAGGCAGGCAGCTCAGATTCAACTTCCCGTATATCCCAAATGTGATTGGTTCACACTTCCATGCTTGTATTTGCATTTTGTTTCAGCTGACACACCAAACGTAGATGCACACACTTTCTCGCCCTCGCTTTGCATTCCACCTGTCTGTGAGTTATAAGGAACAAAGGCCGGTGGCACAGTGTTCAGAGACACCCCGCCCCCCGTCCCCCCTTTCCCCTCGCCGAGTGGGCCTGACAACCTCTGAAAGGTGGAAGAGGGCATAGAGGCCCACCATTGGGGCCTCCGAGCAACATGCTGAGAAAGAGGCCTATTCACCCGGCTCGCGGCGCTGGTGGCGACGTTCTAGAATACACAAATTTGTTCCGCCAACTTTTGAGCGCAATGGCGACACAGATGGGCAGCGATTAATCAGAGAGGTAACTGTGAAGTAGTTTGCAATTAAACTGGAAAGCTCTGATGCATGCTAATTGAATCAGAAAATTAGCGACAGCCCTGTACTGAGCTGTAATAGGCTACACTGCTGGTTGCAGCAGGTGCCAGCGCACTCAGCTGTGGAACAAGGTATTTAAGTCACATTAGCAGCGGTAAAAATATTCCTTGATATGGAACAGTTAGATTTTCTGCTGATTTTCACCATCCAGGATAAACCACCAGCCAACCAGCCACCTTTGCGGCACAAATTCAACAGATATACTGTACCAACTTGTAACCAGTTCTGCAGTACAAACGGGGGAAGTATACAGATATGTACACAGTCCGGCCCATCTGTATGATACAACGCGTATAATGTGACTTACTGTTTCGCTGTTTGTGAAGTTTGCCGGTGTGTTTTGAGCATCCAAATCGTCTCTCTCCCTCCTGTAGTGTGTTCGCCTGGCTTTCCCTTCGCTCTTCTCACCTCTCTGCCATGCTCGCTTCCCTCCCCTCCCCTGGGCTCCTGTTTGCTGACATCTCTCTCTGACATGACATGAAAAACTGGGGAGAAATTAAAAATTGATCAGTACTGAGCGTGGAGGTTGCCTCCTCTGCTTCTCGCGGACTGCGAGCGAGGGGAGAGAGGAATAGAGACCCCTTTTGTGTGGAAAGTTCTTTCAGGGTTAGCGTACAAGGCACAGACACGGAGGAGAGAGAAAAGGGAGGAAAGAGTGATGGAGGATTCCCCGGGGCAGGCTGTGTTGTGCCGCTGCACTTTTCTGGCTTGAAAGAGGCGCGACGCGCCACACATACTGTCGGAGCAGAGGCCACACGTGGAGACGCAGAGAGAGTTAGAGCCTGCAGGAGCGTATGGCTATGTGGAACCTGTGTGTGTGTGTGTGTGTGTGTTCCAGGCAGACAGTTTCTGGCTGCTCAGCCTCTCAACCCTTCTCAACATTCTAATCCTGCCCTGGGTCTGCTAACCCTGATATCTTCATCACCCATGCCAGACACACACACACACACACACAAACATACAATGTATTGCACTGGCTCAGCCACAAAATACATACACACAACAATACATGATCGCACGTGCACACAGTTGCACATTATTCTGTAAGCTAAATCACATCACATGTCGCACACAGTACACAAACATACTTGCACGCACCCATATATGTAAACACACACACATGTTCAGGTGTCCTTCATGATGTTTATATGGGTGATTCTGTGCATACACTGAGCGTATCGATCTTTATGTTTGTGTCTGTGTACATCTGTGTTGGTGTCTAAGCGCCAGGAAGAGAGTGGATGGGATGAGGTCTTAGGCTGATGAGAAAGCGGCTGGTGTAAACCAATGTCTTCCATTGATTTTTCTGGTAATGAGTTCACACATTCAAGATCCACAAGCAACAGTTTAGACATACACACAAACACACAATTGAATGTACGTCTCCCACAGCATTACACCACACGTGGATTAGAGAATAATAATGCTTTAGAAACACTTGAATGCAAAACATATATGAAACGGCAGTACTGTATATATGTGACTAAATTCATAACAGGCACAAACTGTGCCAGTTTTTGAACAAATAAAGTGTGATTCAGTTCTGATTGAACACATCACATTAGTTCTCTAAAAGTGTCAGTTCACTGTACCAGTATCTATCCTTTTAATTAGTTTTGCAACTTTGGATTGCTAAAATGTGCTAATGTGGTACACATGTACAGTAAGATATAGCTGCCATAAATATGACCTCTGCACTGTTCACCCCTCCAAAATAAGCCAGGAGAGCCTCTTACGAAGGTTCTCTCTCTCTCCACCCCCTCATCTCCTCTGCGGAGAGGATAAGGGCAGTACCACTCAGTCTACTGTTAAACACTTGCACTAAGGTAACTGTAAGGTTAGCTTGATCAGCATTTAGAGAGGAAGCTTTCTTCTGCAGTACAGACTGTTCCAGTACAGGCCAATTCCTATATGGTAATTTCAACTTTTTATCAATTTAACATGAGATGAGTTGTATGCATGCACGCCTTCTCACACTAGTGTGCTGAGTAGCCAGCACTGCTCTCTGCCCCCCACACCGCTATATATATAGTTCCCATTCTCTACCCCTCCCCCAACAGCCGCCCACACAATATTGGACAGTTGTGTTGCAAAGGGGCATTCAAAGGCCTTTAAGGAATTAAATTAAACTGGTGGTTTGTTATATTATCCCCCCCCCCCCCTCCAACACACACACACACACACAGCATATGCTAACGCTTGTTAAACAATCAAAAATCCCAATGCCAACTGAGACCTTCCATACAGTTAGTTCACCCCAGCCCCCTTCCTCAATCCACACATCCCTCCCACTGTCCCTTTTCTGATCCCATTTCACAGCAGAGCCATCAGGAGCTTATCCCAATCTCAGCGCTGGCCGGGGGCCCAAGGCAGCGCAGGGTCCTCCTCAACCCACCCATGAACTCTCAACCTTCCCCTCAGCTTCCCATCGCTCTCAAGCTAGCTGGCTCCCCTGTTAGCCCAAACGGCGTCTCTGCCTATTTTAGGAGGGCTTTTGGAGGAGTGCTGCTATATCCAGTGTGTGCTCTTACGCACAGTTTACAGGACATGTCTAAACACACTCAGCGTGTTGAGTAGAGTCGAACAGTAACATAAACTCTTTGCTATTATTCTGCCAACATTCAGCCCACCAACCAGCCAGCCTGCAACCACCACATACTGTATATTCAGGCAAGCATCCTGCTAGACAACTAACCAGTCAGCTGTTCCGTATATTCTACCCACTAGCCATTAAAATACCATCTAGTCAAAGCTGACCGAACAGTAAATAAAACTGCTCTGTCTCCCCAGAGCTATAGTGGATATTGGATTGTATTAGATGTTTTTCTTTCACCCAATAATTTCTTTTTGTTACCACTAAGCGTGTCTGTTGGCACCGGCTAATGCCTAATAATGACAGCCTCAGCCAAGAGACTGTAAGTCTTTTGTGTTAACAGTCACAGCCACACAACAATAACTTTAGCTTCAGCTAGACCTCTGCTCTTTATTTCCCTCTTAGCTCTCTATCTGTCTCTTTCTTTCCCGCTCGCTTGCTAACTCTCCCTCTCTCTCTCTCTCTCCCTCCCTCTCTCTCTCTGTCCATATCGCTCTTTCCCTTGCGCTCTGCTCTGCTAATATATTTCTCAGTATCAGTAGGTACAGTAATGAGATTGGGGTCTTAAAAAGCTGAGCTCATAACCAGTCCATAGTATCGTATGCCACCGCTCTTAGCCCATGCAGCTCTCAGCCTGCTGGGGTTGGGAGGTTGTGAGCAGGTCAGATGAATGGAAGGGTGTTTGTGTATGTAGCAGAAGTGCATGCAAACAATATTATTAGACCGCAAACAAGAGCAGTCTATCCATTGGCTTAGGGCTCACTGTGTGCGAGCAGCTATAGACATGTTAACGTATAAGTTAAATATCTCTTTAAAAGGTAATGAGGGAAGTCTTAAATTAAGTTAATTTAACTTTAGATAATGTGCCATATTGTTGACTTGTACTTCTTCAGTATATTTTATCATGAGACATTATGGGGGACACATCTATCTTAGCATACATTATGCAGCATGAACCTGAAGGATGAAGTGCATACATTGTCATCACATCAGATAATGGCATGCATAATAATAAAATATGCCAGGCAGTACTGTTGCTATGGTCTGGCTACAGTCATAGCTTTATGCACATAGCATGTGCGTTGTAATGCCTTCTGAGCTACACTCAGTGAAGTGCATTTTAATTTTTAACAGTTACATGACATTAACTGAGTGGAAAAGCCATTTCTCACAGCCTTAACTACCGTTTCTTAAACAATGGGTTAGGCCCCAGTGAAGGTCATGGCACAGTTCTAGTAGATCCCATGTGACAGGAATATAAATGTATTTTCAGGAATCAGCCTTTTTAAAAGTGCTAAAGTTACACTCTCGCCCACGTCGGCTCTTTGCTTGAGAGAGCAGCACGTCTCCCAGCTTGTAGACGCCACTTAGGTGTCATTTCCCATGGAGCAGTGCGGCGCTGCTGCTGATTGGGCTGGGTGGGTTCCGGGTCCCACAGTGGGTCGTTGTCCAACACACTGTGCCACTAACCTTAGCTAACAGCCCCGACCCTGTCTGGGCGCCGCATGCTGCAGAGGCACTGACAGGTCTGTGGTGCTCCCTCGGTCTCTCTCCCTCTCTCTCTCCCGCCTCCCCCCCTCCCCCCGGTGTAGCTGAATGTCAGCCCAGCGTGGGGAGCACAGTGCTAAAGGTGTCATCACATCAGCTCTTGACTCCTCTCACAGAGGGAGAGGGGGGAGAGAGATCGAAGGTCCCCCCTTCCTCCTGTTCCCAGGAGCATATGGGTGTATGGCAAGCTACAGTATAGGCCCCTCATAGTTGTGACTGTGTTTCCACGCAGGTATGTATGCATACAGTACGTGTGTCTCATAGGTGTACACTAGCTAGTGTGTGTGTGTGTGTGTGTGTGTGTTTCTCCAAGACCCATAACACTGTGAATGACCCTGTTTGGACGGAGATGGTCCTTTTAACTGCAGCACTGTGATGCAATCCCCTGTAAATACATTAGACCATAGCTGCAGCGTGCGAAATGACTTCTCCTACCCCTCCCTCTATCTCCCCTCCTGTCTCTCTCTCTCTCTCTCTCTCTCTCTCTCTCTCTCTCTCTCTCTCTCTCTCTCTCTCTCTCTCTCTCTCTCTCTGTCCCTTTCCACCACTCCTCTCTGACTCATTTGCTTTCTGTGTAGTCACCCATCTACTCTCTTTCCCCCCGTTACACCTGTTCCCTTTCCCCTCCCCCCGTGAGCACCTCTGTGTGAGTCTACTGACTTCAAGACCCGGCTCTGATCTGCGCCCAGCTGCTTTAGCCTCACTGTCTGCCTGGGCCGTGATGCCCACCGCGCCCCCCCACGCCCAACGCCCTCACCCAGGCTGGACACAAGACTCACCCCAGACTGGCCCGGGGGTCACGGGGAGTGCCAAAGGTGCTGTGAGTGACGTGCCACTCTGGCTGACCCCTGGCTGCCTGGCAGGGCGGCCTCCCTAATGAGATTAGCCGGGTAATGCCGACTGTGTGTCTGTTTCTCCCGCCACGCCACCCCCCCTCCCCACCGGCAGGGCCCACCTTGTGGGCTCTTTATTTAGCCAGCAGCAAGTGTGTGTGTGTGTGTGTGGGGAGGGGGGGTGTCAGCATTCTCAGGTCGAGGGCAGGGCAGGACCGGACCTGTCTGCCCACAGAGATATTTGATGTCTGGTGTTTCTCTGGTTTATCTGTCTCACCATCTCTCAAGCCTATTCCTCTTATTAATTCCCTCCCTCCCTTCCTCTCTCTCTCTCTCTCTCTCACTCTCACAACACACACATGCAGCATTTCTTACCTGGCCCACAGGTAAGGGTGCCTTCCTTTGATGGCTGGACAATGATCAAACGGTGCCCTCTAGAACCTTGGATTATACACACACTCTCGCTCTCTCTGTCTCTATCCCCAGTCCAGTGAACAAGTTAGGAGTCCAGGCATTCGGGCTCCCGAGCTTACATGAGATTGGCTTTGATGATTTTTGCTCATGGGAGCATTAAGTGCAAAGCTGCTTACTGTTGCGCGCTGTGAAGACCCGCTGGACTTAGACTGTATTAGCGCGGCCACAGGCACCAGCCGGGAGCTAGCTCGCTAGCTACATAGCTGGGCGCTAGCATGAATGAGATAGCTCGTGGCTCGCTAGCTCATTCACACGCAGCCCAAAAGTGCGCGTGGCAACCATCATTAAACACACACTATTTGATACATGTCTCCATTAAGGTGTAGAACACTCTAGTCTCTACACCGGCACCTTGCGTGCTTTGTTGACTTCACTTTGATAGACGTTATTATTACTCATATTAGCGTTGACTGACAGTAAGTGCCCATTAAAACCCTGTTGCTTTGTTCCTCAGGGTAAGAGAAGGTTTTTTTTATGAGGGGTCCTAGACAGATAAGAGTTACTCCCATGGCACAGGTGTGCCCTGCTTAGCTCTGGGGTCAGTTTCGTGTGTGACAGCTACTGTGAGACTGTCAGCTCTATCAAGCGCTGTGTAGCCCAGCCCAGGTGTCCAGGTGTTCCCTGCTTTTTGTAATGTAGTGATTGTGTGTGTGTGTGCATGCGTGTGTGTGTGTGAGCACATGGCAGCACCTGTGCGACTATGCCCCCAGGTCATATAAAGGTTCAAGTTCCACCCAAACATATTCCCCTGCCATTCAGTGCGGGTGTGCGTGCGTGCATCTGCGCCTGTATGTTCGTTTGTCTTCATGTAACCAACATACTTATACTCCATGCCCTCTGTACTCATCATTTACAGTAGACGATTGAGTTACCGGACATGTCAAAGTCGTCTTTTGTGCCAACAGACAGGCCGCTCTTCACCTTGCGATTGCTCTTGGTCACACTGGCATCGAGTTCTGACACCTCGTGCCTCCGCCTCTCTCTGGCCTCGTGAGAACGCCGCGTTCAAAAACGTGTCATCCTCCGCCAAGAGCAATGTTGAGAGAGGTGAATTAGCTTCAGCAGTCTTGCTCAGTGTGAATTAGTTTAACACCTCTATCTCTCTCTCTCTTTCTGTGTTTCTCTTTCTTTCTTCACTTGGAACACACTGAACAGAACGCTCCGCTTATCTTCCTTATCTTCTTATTATTCCCCTCTTTTTCAACTATGTTGCGAAAGCACGCACAAATACCATTGCTCACCCCCGTATCACATGGCTGTTAAACCTTTAAAAGGGAGAAAAGAAATCGTGTCGAGAAATGAAAATTGGAAGGTGGATTTGGAGGCCTCTGTGCTAATCTAACACAATGGACAGGCAGTGAGATATACAAGGAACTTAATTAACTAGAGACCTTGGACATAGATGACAGGTCAAGGAAATCTCACCTACACAGTGCTTCATCTCTGCCTCCCAAAGCATTACCCTGACATTTCTATAAATGGAAGACGCCGCTTAAACCGTTGTTTATAACAGGATAAATCCCTAGAGTCTGTACTCTATTTCCCACTTTAAGTAAAGTAATAATTACGTGATTAGCACAGCCAAGCTGTGGTCACATTTAGTACAGTATATGTGAGAATAAAAAATATCATGAAATGTGGACAATGAGGGATTTCAGACAAAATAATTATATTGTGAGAAAGAATGTGGCAATTCCAATAGTATTTTGCTCTCTTAATAAACAAGTTGTATCTTCTAGACCGTGTATAATGTCAGTTGATTTCAGAAAGTTCTATATTAAACCTATTACCAAAATGGCATGATGAAATACATTTGCTATTTACTACAGAGTTGTAACTCGAACACTGAATCTTCCTAGTTGCACTTTAAAATGTTGTGCCCTTTTGGATACAATATGTGTACCTAGAATTCTAATTTGAAAGCACCTGACTCATTTCCAGTTGTTGTTTTTGACCTGGGAGTATGATTTGATTGGTCAAGGAGAAGTCTGAGAACGGAGAGGTTAATTTAATCACTGCTAGCTGTCTGCTTTGTTTAGCTCATATGCCAACAGTTTGAGAGTAACTTGCATTTCAATTATGACCCCCCTTCATTTCTATGAGAAAGAGGGACCACGAAATTGTGAGCAAGAGAGTGTGTGTGTGTGTGTGTGTGTGTGTGTGTGTGTGTGGTTGGAACATCTATCTCTGTCAATGTGTTTGCCGGCATGGGTGTAGTGCCCAGATAAGGATCTCAGGGGCCCATGGTAGTGCACCCCAACAGGGACACTGTAGGACAGCCACTGGCCATATGGCGGGGGTCTGCAGTCTGTTAGCTGGCCAGCCACACTTGGACCAGCCTGGACACACCAGTCAAGAGGATCCCCCACAGCTCTGGAGACTGAGGGCTTTGGGGCTGCTTGCTAGGGGCTTAGTTTTATTGGTCTTGCATCTCTAGGCTCCACCTGGTTCCAGACGTCACACACAGCTTCCTGTAGGAAGTCTCCAAGGACAAATCCTGCCTCATGCCGAGGGTATTTTGTAGGAATCCATGGAAATTGTAGCCAGACACGCTGGAGGTTCAGATACAGACCTAATTCGTTTTCAACTCAAATTCTTTCCTTTCTTTAAGTTAGGTGGGGTCACACCTATTGATCACACAGGCTGCTTTGACTGTGCAGGACAAGGAATGAATCATTTTCACATGTGCTGTGTGTGTGCAGGGCATTGGTATGGTGAAAGAGGACTGTGTAAGCAAGTGGGAGAGTCACTGACGATGCAAGGTGGGAAAGTGTCTGACAAAGTCATATATTAACAGATTAAGGAAACACAAAGTGGCAAAGAAATAGATGAGAAGAAGAGAAGACAGTATGGCAGTAGGAAGGAGTCGCACACAGTGACTGACAGAGAGCGAGAGCAATGGTGAGATGGATTATACAGCACAGTCTGTTAGAGAGGGGATCCTCTGGATGGTACGGTTGTAACATCACACTGCAGGGTCCCTGGTGGGACGGCTGCAGAAAAAGCACACTCCCTCCTGCGTGCAAGAACTGGGGAGGTTTGGCAGCGCGGAAAACACACAAGAGAAGAAGAAGAGACGAGCGTAGCAGAGAAAAATTCACCTCCCCCTTTCCCCCACACACACCCCAGAGACCAGAGTGGGAAATGTTCTGCTAGCGCAAACACTACGGAGGGGAAGGAGGGGAAGGGAGAGAATAAGTTAAGAGGCAAGCGGGAGAAAGAGAGAGATGGAAATGGTGATGGGATGAAATGCTGGGGCGAGCAGAGGGTTACACAACGGGGCTAATCCTTAGCAACGGTCAAAGAGATGTTCAATAAACATAGTTATACTTTACCTTTCTTAGAATTAGGCTTGAACATATTTCACAAATATTCTCTTCAGTCTCTTCATGGGATTATAACAAAACAGGTTTTTCTATATTTAAACATGACTAAATCCGTCCATGTTCTTTCTTCCGTCATGGACACAAACAGTGTACCATGTTTATGTGGCGCATTTTCTGGAAGCCCTCAAAATAACCAAGCTAGACAGTAATCTCTCCTCGTTGCACAGTGCACTCTGGTTTCCATCCTTCAGCAGCTGGTTCCCCATACGCTGGCAGCGATGGCAACGCTGCACTGATTGGCATGGCGGACTCTGCGGCAGCCCATTAGCCTTCATTATAGGGTATGACGCCCAACAACCGCTGTGTCTGTATACAGTAACTCATGTAACTCAATGCTTCACTCTGTTCATTGCTATTGTGCTCACTGTGTTTGCAAAATATGCATCGGTTTACTGTTCCTGTTTGTGTATGTGTTTTTGGTTGTCTTTTGAGGGAAGGGCCAATCCAAAATGTCGTTAAAATCTGTGTAACTTCAGCTGTGTTACTCCACCATGGCCTCCCTCTGATCTGGGATCAGTATCGGCTTCTGTGAAATGGTACATTACATTACAATAAAAACACAGTGAGAAACCTAAACTGCAGTAAAATATGAGTACAGTGGGTAAATGTGAGGCGTGAGTGTGTGTGTGTCTAGTACTGGCTTTTGACTTTAGCGTGGGAGAGGCTGGAGGGCTGTGGGAGGAGTTTCTACTTTAGCCCTTGGGAAGGGGCGGAGGGGCGGGATTGTACAGTTGAAAGTCAGTGCATGAGGCGTACAGAACTGCACCAGGCTGCACTACACACCGACTGTGTTGTGTGTGTGTTGTGGTGGGGGGGGGGTTATTGGTGGGGCACATCTTTAAAAAGTGAAATCATATCACTTAGCAGCTGAGTGCAGATATAGCCGTGTTTGAACTGGGAGGCATAAATTATACATTGTAAACAAATTATGACGGAGGGTCATTTTTCCCTCTCTCCTTTCCTCTCCACACTTCTCCCACTCCCTCCTTTACGCTCTCCATCTTTTCCTCTTCTTCCCTTTTCTTCAATCTTCACACACACCACTAAGTTTACGGGAGTCGTTTTGGCCCTCATTCTTTAGTTAGTTCTGTTTCACAATGTGGTAATGCGCTAGCTAGCAGCATAGCAGGATTCAGTGGGATTCAGTGGGATTCAAACGGGATTGAATGTTCTCCCAGCTGACATCATGCCACGTCCCACCCGAGCCTTCGGCAGGAATACAACCCAGCGCGTATTCACTACATAGTTATGAGACTAGCCCTCATGCTGTCTGCCACATGGACACGACATAACTCGCTCTCCCTCTTCTCTGTCTCTCTAAGCCCTCCCCCTTGGCGTTGTGGTGATGCGACGTTCTTCAGGGTGTAAGATGAACAGTATCCAAGCTGCTTGCATGACTCCCAACTTGGCTGCAGTTGCTGTTTTGTTTTTTTGGGGGGTTTTTTTTAAGCGGTGTTATCGATCAGTTTATTCTATTTGCCGTTGACCGCCAGGCCCGCTCTCTTTCCGCTCAGCAGTCGATAGTGCAGGATTGAGAGGGTGAGTGACTCCTGTGACCTCCCCTCCCTCGTATCTGAAGCTGTCTCGACCGTGCACGCACACACACACACACACACACACACACGCACCCTGGAGCATACACATTGGACGGACGAGCCTGTCTGGCTGTTGTTCCCACACCTTTGATCCCTGCTACAATTTTGATTAATCTTGAACTGCTGCAGGGTCAGGACAAATGGTGTGTGTGTGTGTGTGTGTGTGTGTGTGTGTGTGTGTGCGTGCATGTGTGTATGAGAGAGTGAGAGAGATCTGGTGTTAGCTGATGCTGTCAGATAAAGGTCTTGAGCCCTGTGGGGTGGGTGTCTTGGTTGATGTGTGTGGGTGTGCACAGGTTGTCAGGGATTGTGTAGATAGGGTCTCATCCAGAGGTGATCGTGACACAGTGGACCTTGCCTTGTGTACACATGTACATGAACATGCTCATAATTGTACTGAGAAATTGTAATTACATAACTCTTTTTCCAATGTTACGGTTGCATTAAAGTTTCCGGGTTACAAGAGTTGCTAGCAAATTTCATTATGAGTATATTTCTGTGTGTCTGTGTAGTTTATACTACACAGTAAGTATGTTCTATATTCTTTTGCCGTTCGATTAGCTTTAGCTATTTCTTACATTTTATTACATTGTTGTATTGTTGCAGGAGTGATTTAGTAGGGATCAGACGGGGCCACAGCCCCTTGCCTCTCCACAGGGGCGAGTGGAAATAATTATTCCCTTTCTGAGTCACACATTTCAATGAAAAATGCATACTGCAGAGTCTTAAAACAGCTTATAAAAATGCTAACTCTTCCCACAGTTTGTCTGCGCCTACAAAGGGAGACCTTTGCCAGCGACAGCAGCATCCTCAACTTCTGTCTTTTTTTTTTTCTCCCTTTGTAGACATTTTTTTATTTATTTATTTTTGTTTTGTTTGGGTGTTTTCTTCTTTTGCTGTGACCCACCGCGAGCCTCAAGCTTTTATTCTCCCAAAGTTAACTTTCAATCAACAAGCCAGCTGTTGTTTGTGTTGTGTAACAAGCAGCCGTCTGAGTTTCCACCCGGAGCGAGCAGATTCTTTTCACCACACTTAAGCTACAACTTTTAACTTTGGGAGTCAGTCTGATTGTCAGTAGCGCACAGTATCACCTGGTGCATCGTATTCCAATTTTAATGGCGGTCATTTTCATTATCGCTGAATGTTATTGTTTTGTCTGTCAGACGTATACAATGGCAGCTGATTAATATGCACACACAGTGCCATGGCTTTTTAGATCCTCTCATTAAGATTCACAATTCTTTAGCCTTCCTCACCTTCTCGTAGCCCTCCCCCCACCTGAAACCCCCACTATCCCCTGTCGCTCAACGGCACGCAGTCATCTACGTGCCTGTGCGCACCCAGCACAGAGCCACGCACATACACTCGAGGCCTGTGCGTGGAAGGAGTGGTGGTGCCTGGGAAAGTGATAGCAGGGAGAAAAGAAGCTCTGGAGAGTGAGTTATCTCTTCAGATGTCATTGAGGGGCGCCGCCTTCCCTCTGTCATTCTCTCTCTCTCTCTCTCTCTCTCTCTCTCTTCGCTCGCTCTCTTGGTTTCCATTCGCTCTCTCAAATCACGCTTGCCTCCAGTGGTATTCAGACAGTCCAAGGACAAACTAGAGATAGGCTAGGAGCAGTGCACTGTCCATCAGTTTATATGTGTGCGTGCTCGTGCGTGTGTGTGAAGGGTTGAGTCTTTAAAGCTGTCCTCCCCTCATGCTGACAGATCATAGTCCCCGTGTTTAGCCCTGAATGCTACTATCACAGGTATACCCAAAAGCAGGCTTTTTAGCCTCAGTTCAACACTGCGCCTGTAGCCATACTTCCACAGGCATTCATGAGATGCCCCTCCTTTAGAACGTGAAGCGCGGTGCGTTATTCAAGGCCTTCTCGTCTGATATTTGGTGACTGCAAGGCCGTTAAATAGTTCAGTTTCCATGAAGACGTAAGGTGTTTTGGTTTTGTTCTTCCTCCAAGTGGCGCTGAGCTGGAGGTGTGTAACTTGGTAATGTGCTGTGTTGTTGTGGCCTTGGCTGCTCAGGCCCAACCACACTGGTGGGATGGCCTCAGGGCCTGTGACCCTGGAGC
>JAODUG010000024.1:2670903-2683652 GCA_027564795.1 Aphredoderus sayanus | reverse complement strand
TCTCTCTCTCTCTCTCTCTCACACACACACACACACACACACACACACACACACACACACACACACACACACACACTTGCCATACAGACATATCTTTTTACTTATCTGACAGTTTTGCAATTTCCTAAATTACACATATGAAATTTGTACAATCTGCATTTGTACATAATACTTACTATTATTTTAATCAGCGTTGTGTTTGTGTTTATATTCATTAATTGCATGTAGGCTATACATATTACAAATGCTACTTATAATTATAATTTAATGAAGAAATAGTTTCACCTTTTAACCCCTGCAGAAGGGCACTTAGGAAAAATCGTAACTGCTATTGTCTGAAATAATATTAATAAATGTAATAATACAATTATCTCAAATTTCAGCGAAGATTATATGTTCATTAAAATAAATATTAAATAAAAAGCTTTATTTTTATAGTGTGCGATGAAAGACTCAACAAGGAGGGAAAGTTACGGCCTCTAATGCACGATCAAAACAATGAGGCTTGGTCAACTTCAGCGGCTGTGTTCAGTGCGCCTAAGATGTCTAGTCAGCATATGGAGCTGCAGAGACGTAGGCTTGATACCAACGCTCATACAAACCTTACTATACATTTATATGTTAGTGTGCTGCACTAGACTAGTAGACTTCACACGCATACACGCGCGCGAGGACACACACACACACACACACACACACGCATTCACACACATACATATACACACACACGCCTAGCCTAAACTCACAAACCACATTCTGCTCTAATCCCCATGCTAAATAGGCCGGCTAAATGCAGTGTGTTTGCTGATAAATGTGCCTGATTAGACTGCAGCATTAACAAAACCAAAAAAAAAAAATCTGGTGTATAGCTGCTTCTCTATCATTATATTATTTATATATTATAACAGTATGTATATTATACTGTGTGCTACTTTGTCAATAGTATATATCCTTAGCCTACTAGCCTAAGAAAAAAATACTGATCCCTGCTACAAACAATTCTTGAGAAATGTGGATGCAGACTGCAGTATGCCCAGCCATAGAGCCGGTGACCTTAACGCAACATGACAGCATACTAGTCTGCTACGATGCGTAATGATGAGTGGCTTTAAAAAAATATATTCACCTTCCCGCCGCATTCCAACTTTTAAACACTTCTTCAGCCGACAGTATTGGCACTGATTGCGGTGGTGCTGGTCAATTGGACAGTTCCTATTGGCACGACATGTATACGTTAAGTTCCTCCGCACGCTCCTCTTGAAGAAACTTTTGCATCCCTCGCAGGTGAACTGGCCATAGTGTTTGCCGCTCGATTTGTCTCCGCAAACAACACATTCTATATGCTGTTGACTCTGTCCAGAATTTTGACTACCCTTATCACCGGCAGTCCCTGGTGTTGAAGGGGGTCCTGGCTGGCTCGGGGTCTGCGGAGTATGGGGTGCTGCCGACGCCGCCTGCTGTTGCTCTCTCGCCGGCTGAGCTGCTGGGTTGGGGCCGCTTGGAGGTCCTCCGGCCACGTCTTCCTGCGGATCTCGCCAGACGCTAACTACCATTGCCATATCTCGGCCCCGGAAAGTGCTATAGAGCGAAATGATCGCTGGTGTTTATGAGCGCGTAGAGGAAAATATATCTCAAAAGACGGCGTTGCAAAGTCAAATCGGAGCACTCAATCTCATAGGGTATGAACGGAGTAAGACGCGATCAATACATTCAAAATTGAAGAGGCGATAGAAAAGGCACCCGATCAGGATATGCAAGTATCGGGAGGCCAGTTCCAAGGTAAATTGCAGCCAGCCATTCAGGAACCCTAATCTTGTAGGAAAACCGAACCAGACGTAACAATTTGCAGTTTGATAGAAAATAGCCACAAAGGAGGCAGGAACGATTCACATGGACGTAGCAACGAGCATTAAATCTTTGAGAGGCACGCGATCCAAAGTGCTGCGGAGAAATAAATTCCTTTCTCTCTTCTTCCTTGCTCCTTACTCCCGTCTTCGCTGAAGGAGGGAGGAAAACTGAAGAGCAGGATTTTACATCTATATTCTTAAATAAACCTCATCTCGCCCAGCGAAAAAACCGCGTCGCCGAAGTGCCCATGCAGTTTCACCTCTCCAGCAGGAATGGAGCGAACGAGAAAAGATAAAAAGAAAAAACAACTAATAGAATATGCAAGAAGGAGAGACCCAAAAAATGAATGCGCTTAAACGAGAGGACCAGCGGAGCAATGTTTCCGAAACGGGGATCTGCGCGAATGTCTGTATATAGTGAACTTTGACACTACTATTGAAACTGACACGTTTCTATGGAGATCGCTGCGCCTTATATGGTGCTCATGTCAAGGAGCCAAGAGAGGGGCTGCTGGCAACTGATAATCAAAGGCGACTGACTGGCCAGAGCCCTGCATTGAGGGGGGAGAGAGAAAATGGGAGGCTAAGGTTAGCCAAGCCTCTTTCTCTCCATTGGTTAGAGTCCTCGTTCCTTGCTACCTACGACTGGGGGCTCTGACAAGCACAATTTACATTGAGCTCGCCCCGCGCTGCTATTTACTTTGAAACCTGATTAGTATGGGCCGTCTATTGTCACAAAAAGAGGAAGAAACCCTGGATAGAATAGCCGAAAAGCGGGGTAAAAGCTGGGACAAAGCTTTACGCACGTGAAATAAACAAACCGTGCGCACCGAAAAGGACCCACACAGAATTCCCCAAAGTTTTAAATGGTTTGTGTTGAACTGTTATATTTATTATAAATGCAAACGTTTCATTATTATTCTGTAGCGGGATTTTACTACAGACGTGTTTTGTTTTGGCATGCGCATTGCGGTATATCATCTTGTGTAACCATTACATTTTAGTCGATAAAATCATACATTCAGCGCTAAGTAGCTAATAAATGATGGAAATATCGAGGAGAGAAAATTGTGCATTATAGACTGTGTTCGAACAACGGAATGCGATATGAACGTTCGAAAATCTTCAGATTAGACGCAAGAATATGCAATATTCAGTCGTAGTTGAAGCTCTGTACTCTTCCCAATCACTGAATGGGTGCCACATTACGTCTTAATAATGACCATAATTTAAAATCATGCGAAGTTGTTTGAATATTTGACGGGGATTCCGGCTGTTTTTGTGTGAGGGGATCTCTGGGCTTCTACCTCCCCAACTCAAAAAATTTCTGGATCGCGCTGCCATCTAGCGTACAATGTTCAATTACAACTCACATTACAGCCTGTATAAGTCATTATCATTTTCCAACTCATAAAGTTTGTTAAAATCAAATATTGTTTTTGATTTTGAACCATTACGTGTATAATTCGTACTTTTTCTGTTGGAACTTCAGTCTGAAATTCAAATATTAGCAGTTATGTTGTATGTTATGTTTGTGGAATCTTTTCTAAACTAGCGCAGAATAGCTATTAGATAGCCTTATAATTGCATTTTCGTATTGCAGTTGGAACTCTAGAAGAAGCTCAAGTTAAGAATGCTGTGCCATCTCCAAAATACAAGCAGGTGTTGGAAAGAACATATATAAAATGGGATACACTTGTTACAAACTAATAATATATTTAAACATTGTTATAAAGTTATATAGGTATTATCCTATATTATAGATCGTAAATATGCAAGTACCCCCTTTGGAAACATAAGAGGGATGGGTGTTTTTAAGTATTCAACAACAGAGCTCTCTCACTCCCGTCTCTGTCTCGGACACTTCACTGATAGTCCGCGGCCATGTCTCCAGCTCTTTGAAAGGGTGAAACGAATAAGATTAAAACGGACAAAGAATTTTCCGCAAGTGTATCATTAAGATTTAACTCCACAGATTGGAAAGGGGGTTCGCAGCACAGAAGAGGAGAGTGAGTGAGGGGGACAGCGAATGGGAGCAGGCTAAAAGCTCTAAAGAAAGCTATACTTGCAAACAGCGAGAGAAAAGAGAAAGTGGACTGCAGGACATTTAAAGAAGCACCAACGGTGGCTGTTGCCAGTGGAAGACCAGCTTTTACCTGGATATGGGACACGATAGAAAGGCAAGTAGGCTACTTATTTTTATCTTTCTCCTTAACGTAACGCAATTAGCGCTAAAAACTGCTAGAGTAAATCGTATGCGCCACGCCACAAGATTGTAAACTCCGTACGCAGGCGAATGTTACAGAGCAGGTCCGTTACATTGATACACAACTTTTGAGGATATGCTCTAATTTCCCATATAATAAACGGTTACGGGATGTAATTTTTCAGTTTTGAAGCTGTCGTCATCATTTTGCACAACAGGCGTCGATGATGTGGTTATAGGCTGACAGCCTACAGCTAAACCTTTTTTCACATAGCACGCACACCTGTGCAAGCTTTGATGTTTAAACACAATCAAAAGATCTCAATCTTTACCCTAAAGATAGTTTCAATTCACTACAAGGGCAGGTGCAGAAACGCGGTCACTAGAAGTAATAGGTAACCATACTATGTTACAAATATTTCGGTTAGTTGGGTTTCCTCCACCGTATACATATATTGCAGGAACAATTTATTAATTTATTTAATTTGAATAGGCGGTAGACTACGGCTAAATTGATCGTTTAGGATATACTACTATTCTATGTTATAGGCTTATAGGTTATATCCTATTTGAAATAATGATGACGTTTTTGCGGGATATACTAGGCTAATATTATAACTATAGGCTACTAGCAAGCGTCATATGGATTATGTTAATGCTAATTAATATTTTATATGTGAGAGAAGTAGGCTAATAGCTTTTTACAGTTTTCCTGCAGATAAAAGTTATTAAATCATGAAAATTATAATTAAATTATTAATCTATTTGCACGACTAAGTAAAAAATAAAATTAGCTAGTGGATAATGAACCATTGTAATATCACACAACTTATTGATTTGAAATATATAAATGCTATTATACAGCAATAGCCTGTATAGTCATATAACAAACGCTACAATTTAATAGCCAAACGTTTGTGGAACAGTTGGGCAAACATTGCGGTCAAGACCCCCAATCACGACATCAGAAGGCTAAATTATTTTATATAATTTAGAACAATGCAAACCCATGGCAAATGTTGTTAATTTTCCACTCTTGCAACCGCCTTGTAGGCACTTCTAAATAGGATGTAGCCTACAAAACAAGGTTCAAGTTGTCCCCCTTTCCAGGGGCCTCTTCTTAAAATGCCTCCTGAAGACAAATCTACATTTCCTCATGACGAGCTGCAGGGATTGGCATCTGATGATGATCCCTGCGCCTCTCAACATCTGTCTGCAAACGTCCCCTGTTATTGATGCACACCAATGGTACAACAACAATAAACCTCTATTTGCTATAGCATGAAATTATCCACATATTTAGGTCCACATTTATATCAAACTTGCTGCTACGTGTCTGGAGCTAGTTTAGGATGAACATGCTAATAAGGCTAAGGCTATAGATGAGGGTTTATACGTTGCAATTCTGATTTCATCTGATTTCAAATTATATAATTTGCTAATTATATAATTGATAGTTTATTTCTACTATAGCCTACTCTTTGATTTATCAATGACATACTGTATATCTGGTGCTATATGAATATAATGATACAGTAGCCTACATGGCCGTGGGGATTGCCTACACACAATATCATTAAGTATAGTTAGCGTTTGGTTTCTGTGTGGATAATATTATCTGTAATTAACAATATTATTTTTCTGCAATGTTGTGTCTATGGGTTAGACAAACGTATAGTCACTAATAGGGTAGGCTATAGCCTAAATGTGTGAATATTAAAGCATTCGATACAGTCTTAAGCCTACACAGGAAATCAAACACAACGTAGTTAAAATATATTTAAAACTATTAAACCACTTAGAAACTTACCACAATGCAAAACAGGCCCACATTTAATAACACCATAGACCTACGCAGAGAACATTAAACAAAATTAATTTAAAGTTTATGTAATAATAACATAAACTATTTAACTATTTATATTTAATGTTTGGCGACCCCCCATACGTAGTTGTGGGTTTAAAAGGATGTGGAGGGGGCTTTTGTCTGATCTGATCCCCAACTATTCTGGACTTAGATTGGTGTGAAAGAGACGAGAAGGTCACTTGAAATCGTCTTTTATCTGCTGCCTTCTTTCTATGGATGAACAACTTTCAATAGACAAAATCTAATCGTTTTTAATGGAAAAACTATTCGTGAGAAATATAGGGAAATATTGTTGAGCTATGCAATTAATACAGCAGCATTTAACAGTTACCAATAATATACATATATAATACGTTATATATTATTGGTGAAATTTGGGAAGTTCTTTAAACTCTAACAAACGCCCTCCAAACTCAGGCACAAAACTTAAACAAGAATGCAAGCACCCGAGAGACAGAAACAATAGTTGGTGTGTACAAGAGTCTGAATACTCAATGGAGGTGTTTGTGGCCATAGGGATTCTACTTTTGACTGTGGAAAAATAAAAGTGTCCTACAGTCTGATCTATCACAGGTTATACATAGCCTAGGTAAGCAATTACCAGGAAAGTACTGATATTGCGTATTCCCCCTCACTTCATTTGGGGTCGCTTCTCTTGGGGTTTGAGATCCTCAGGTTTAGACATGACGAATGACGCTCCATTCTAGGATTTTGCATCCAAAGCTGCATAATTGAGGACAATGAGACAGGAATGACTTTCCCAATTAGCTTGAGGTTGGAGTTAAATCGGAGGGACTGTCAGTTTATGCTATGGGCAATGGCTTTATTGCTCACTAACCATCATCTCTTTAGAGCCTATGTGCTAATTACTTTGGATGGTCCCTGCGACGCGATCATAAATCCATTAGCACTCAAACCCTCGTGGTTGTACAGTGCAAACACTGTAATTTTGTACTACACCAAAAACCAAACTTGAACTACCAGTAGTAGATGAAGGGAAACACATTATAGATGGTTCCCATGCACATTGAACTCACAACATAAGGAGACTGCCTCATATGAATCAAATAGCCTATGAAAATGAACGTAGTTTATCTTAATAATGCAGTTCATTGAAATTTTGCAAATATAAATAGTGTATACATAAGTCAATAATTTAATCACGAACGGGGAAATGTATAAATACTACATGTATAAATAATACTAGAGCATTGCATTTTCACTCAGACACACACACACACACACACACACACACACACACACACACACATCTTCACACACACTCACACACACACACACACACGCGCGCACACACACACACGCACACACACATAGGCTAATAATAGCCATATATATTAGCCTATAAGTGGAAGCTTTGTGTAAATTATTTAAGCCTGTTCTTCTTTAAATATGTAGTGTACAATTTATTCTTCGATTAGGATTAGGGAAATAGACGTAATGTCTAACTGTGCGTTAAAATAAGACAACACTAACCTGTCTTTCAATGGTATGAATACAGTAATTCCACCTTTAAAGTAATATATTTCAGGGAAACCGGAGGGCAAAGGTGGAATTCCTGAGAAATTCAACAAGGATAGAGGAGCTTTCAGAATTCTGCACGCGGATTACCTTTCATCCTATCGTCACTTTATCTGACAACACGGTGTAGAATATAGTAGACGACAAAAGAGCGAGATTGCCCTCCGACACAGCAGAGAGTAAAACAATTTTAAGAAGGAGCTGTGATTATCAGAAAGTGAAGAAGGAGAGAGAGAGATAAGTCAAGAGAGAGAGCGAGAGAGAGAGAGAGAGAGAGAGAGACATAAAGAGAGAGAGGCGGTGGGGGTAGGGGGAGAGGGGTTGAGATAGAGGTTATGTTTTGAATGGCTTTGAATGATTCCCTGTCTCTGACTGAACGTCTCTGAAAACGTTGGCGCAGGCTACTTTTATAATCCTTCTGTATTTTATTATTATTATTATTATATATATTGTTTTTACTAAATGAGCGGTATCACCTCAGCTCGTCGATAATGGGTCTCCAAAACTAACACGCAGTGGGGGGCTAATTACAAATTAAGTGTAGTTGTATCTGAGATTGACTGAGCAAGATGAAACTGGGGAGCAACGTCTTTTGACAAGCGAGAACATTTAAATAAAGATTTCAGGTGATGTCTTAAAGATAAATGTGCCATCCTAAAATTATGAGCATTGTGAGCATTCTTCATCATACGGTAACCACAACATTTTGTTAAGTAAATTAATATTATTCATAGATATGTTACAAAAACACATGGTGGTTAATGCAATGAACTCATGTTATATAACAATGTTGAATCCTATATGGTGTAACCAAATAACACCACACATTTTCCAAAACTATGCTTTAGTGAGTTAAGAGTCTTAAATTACTACACTAAACGTATTAGAATCAGCTTCCAGCCCCTCCCCCCCCACTCCCCCCGCACACACTCCCACACCTCACACACACCTTTCATCCCTTCATCATGAAAGTTGTGGTAATATGTTTATGTGTTTGTCATAAAAAATATATTTATATTGTGAAGGTGGCCATACTTCCAAGACCTGGCAGATTGTGACCTTATCAATAGAAAACTGTTAAAATAAATTATTCATACTACCTGTTTGACATCTGTGGCGAGAGATAGAGAAACAAAGGTGTAACAAATGAGATACATATGAGATGCGTGAAGAAGCTATAGTTATATTTCTCCACAAACATATGTATGTATGTACAGCATGTATGTGTGAATTGACATATTTATTTTAGCAGAGAGCTATAAATAGAGTGATGGAGTGAGCGAAAGAGAGTGGATGGATTTTCATCAACAAGAGTGTCTTATTTGTTTCCTAATAGGGCAGGTGAGCAGTATGACAAGATAAGAGCCTTGTGCTGTGTTCACATGTTGGTAGATGGCAAACCGGATGTTTCATGTTTCTCAAAGGAGAAGCAAAACAGAAAATCCGGCCAGCGGCAATGGTGAGGGCTGCATCCCGCAAAGCCCAGCAGAACATTTGATCAAGAGCTAATTTTCCTCCCCACCTCCCCACTCAAAGGATAAAAGTAGATGTTGATTTGTTGAAGCAATATGGACACTGAATGTTTCATCAATTTAATTTATTCACTTACATATATATATAGGAATAAGTACGTCCGTCAAATAATCAGCATGGAATGACACAACACATGTACAGCCATTTATTGTGATTGAACTATTTTGTATTATTATAAACACTGTCACCTAAACATCAGAATTGATTGCATATCCCCAAAGCTGTTCTGATTAGTATGTATGTACAAAGTATGACTTTGTCTTAATTGATATAGTTTTAAAGTGTCCCTATATGACCTTCTACAGCACCAGATGGCACACTAAGCACACCAGCATCCCAGACCAAAACAAATGCTTCGTGGGCCATACCCACACGATGCACTGGCAGCCGGACTGGCTTTAAAAACAAAGAACAGACGAGCTTGGATTACAACACATACAGGGAGTGCCCTTTCATTTCACTATATCGTTACATAGAAAGTAGTTATTTGCTGCTATTTATGTTTAACATATCATATAGAGCACATTTTATGCCATCAAAAGTGAAATATCACAGCATTTTATCTATAGCAGTTCTTAAAACAAGGCTATCACCATGGAAACATTTACATGACTGCATGCCATGATCCACCACGTAACGTCGCTGTTGACACCACAGCTGTTTTTTCAGCGCCAACATGTGAACATAGTAACATAAGTTCTGCTGTGCTCCATGTGCTCAAATGTTCATCATCAGATTGTCAAGAACAAGATTGTCCATTGGATCATTTTAGTGTCAAAGGTGTGATGTTATCTTTAAGGGATCTATTATGTTCAGTCTCGAATAGTCACAGGGTAATGGGGTTCAAAGGTGGCCAATGGTAAAACTGTTCACTGAAGAGCCACATCGACATTTTTCCGGTGCCTATGAGTATTTTAAAACTTTGATTTGAATTGAAATTAGTTAGAATAGTTTCTAATTGAAACTAGAAATCTAGTTCGTCCATGAAGCCAACATGATCCAACTGTTTCTGTCTCCTCCCTCACAGAGTGTCACTTGGGGGTGTTCTGGAAACAAAGCAGATCACATGGTCATGACGACTGCACTGACGTGGGGACAAGATGACGTTTATGGGACAGTGCCAAAATGTAATGAAAATGCTACGATACTGATGGACACGATTTATTTTGATGTCATTGTATGTACATGCGGTAATTATGTCATTACTTATACAGTATAGTGCATTAGTATGAATGGTGTAGTTCCCAGTAAAGAATAATTCCTGTATATAACTTTCTTTAACAAAGAAATAGTTGTTTATTAATAATTTAAGTATAGGTTGCATACTTTTCAGTGTAGTCCAGAGTGTATGTTTAGATTATGTTAGCATAACCTCCATTTCATGGTGCTCCACACACAGCCACATATGTTGACCCTACAGCTAGTTTTTATTTACAGTAATTCACGATAACACTCATTATTATTATTATTATTATTATTATTATTATTATTATATTGATCTTAAATGAAGAAAAAAATGGAAAAAAATAAGACATTACTATACTTTCAGAAACTAGACTGTGGTCTTTTTTTAGCTAGAGGCCAACATAGTCCTCTATATTAATAAAAATAGGAGTAGGTTAGATATTAATGAAGTGATTTACATAGTGTGTGTGTGTGTGTGGGTGTGTGTGTAAATGTGTGTGTGAGTGTGTGTGCACGCGCATGCGCGCCTGTGCAGGCCTGCATGTATAGAATTTAAGTGGTATGCAGGTTTCTGTTACACTGACAAAATGTGAACTGAGTTGTGAAGGAGAGACACATGTTTGTGTGTTTGCTTGTCTGCGTGAGTAAGTGTGTGATAGTTTACTTCAGATGTTCTCTTTAACCTTTGACCTTAGAGCTAGGGGTCAAGCCCTGACAAATGAGATGGCTGGATTTTAGGAAGAGCTGCAAACATTCCACAACAATCTATGGTCTTCCCCCTCACGTCAGTTTTTCAAAAACCCCTATCTCCTCATCCCCTCTCTCAATATTTATCTTATCAGGGACACACAGCAAGTTATCATCATAATGTTTGTTGTTGTCATATGAAGGAAGGGTGTAGACATACGTACTTCAAATTTAGAATTACAGCATTCATAAAACAACTGAACTTGGAACAAGTATAAAAGAAGGATACAAGTTCACAGCATAGCACAGCATACTGTATTAAAGTGCATTTTTGGAGAACCTGCTGGTGATTTAAAGAAATATATATATATATATGTTTACATGGTGATAGATGTAACATTTCTGCAAGCATTTCTGTGTCTACTTCACTCTGTCCAACCTCTTAAAACATCCCCACATTTCTTCCAATTCCTCCTCCTTTCAATCCTCCAGCTTTCCCTCTCCTTCCTATTAAAGCAGTCACTGCCTTGCCCCACCCCTACCAAATCTCCCTCCTGCTCCCTCCCTCTCGCCCCACTCTATTGCTCTCCCCCTCTCTTCCTCTGCCTCTACCACTGACTATTTCCTCAGATTTTCTACCAGGCTATTTCACAGAATGCTACCACCTGTGTCTTTAAGGAATACAGGGCTATTGCTATGCCTCTTTGGGAAGCTGGTTAAAGGTAAGTGCCCCCTCCCCTCTTGGAATGACCCTGGATGTCTGAAGTGTCGCAACCCTCCATCAGATTCCAAGATAACAGCCACCGCTGTAAAAACACAAATTGTTTTATAGATGAATGTTAGCAATACAACCATAGAAGCCCAGCATTGCTGTTGTAATACAGGCTGAATCATGATAATGAACTTATTTTATGAATGATGTAATATAACTCAGTCAATGCAACATCATAATAAAAAATCTATATATCCTGTGTGTGCGTGTGTGTGTGTGTTCTTTATTCCCATTTGTTGTCTGCTGTTATGTGCTTCATGTGCTGTAGCTTTAATTGAGTCTTTGATTGGGCAGGACTAATTCCTTGCTGGCTAGTGGATCACATGACTCAATCACATGCATAGATATGAGGCCTCTAATTGGCCATGGAGTGACGCATCGCTAGGCGTCTCCAGGCACATATAAACAGCCCTATAACCCTTGAATGGTGACACGGTGGGCTGTGGTTTAGTGTGGTTCTGCTGCTGCCGGGCGAGAGGGCAATGAGGTCCCCATACGTCTGTGGGAGGTGACACCTGGCCCCTTTGCGGCTCTGGCACTGTAACCATGGTGATCTGCTACGCAACAGAACGCGTCATCGCCGGGACAACGCGCAGGGCTCTGCGGTGGCAGTGGAACAATGCACCGCCACATGGAGAGCTTGTGCGTCCGGGGGGGGGGGGGGGGGGGAGAGAAACGCGCCTCTCTTTCTCCTCCTCCCTCACCTCATTACCCCTCTCGCTCCCTTTATTCTCCCCAGGGCTACGGCTGCACATTAACCATCAGCGTGCTGCCTTTTACGGCCAGCTCAAATAAATGATAAATCTCCCATATCACTCCTACCATCAGCCGACACCACCGTGGGGTTAAAGAAACCTGCAGTGCACGCCTGTGGGGCCGGGGTGGGGACACCGTGGCTGAATGTGTAATCACGCTCACGTCCACAGCAGCTCCGCTGCCTGTGTTTACATGTGGACTGGCAGCCATAGCATGTAACAGGAAGGGCTCAGAGCCATGACTCCCTGCCGCACGCTGTCACCCCGGTGTTACAGGAGCACGGATGTCTGCCCCCGTTGTCCCCCAGGGCCTTAGCTACCACCCCCCCTCCCCTCCCCCATGCCCCCCTACCCCCTC
>JAODUG010000024.1:2570132-2587202 GCA_027564795.1 Aphredoderus sayanus | reverse complement strand
GATATATATATATATCTATATATATATATATATATATATATATATATATATATAATGTTGCACTGAAAACACTGGTGAAGGTGCAAATTCAGCTTGGCACGTGCTGGCTCATATAAATGGTTGGTGCAGAATAGCATACTGCAACAGTCACATACTGAAGCAGAAAAGTAGGGAGAAAGAAGAAAGAGGGAGAGGGATGAAGTCATGTATTTCAGTTTAGTTTAGTTTAATTAATCAGATTAACCAAAAAACCCTCAGCATCAGCCCACCCTACACTTTCGAGTGGCACCATCTTATGGGTCCTAGCATTCCGTTAAGCACTTAAGGCTGATCTGTGCCCCGGGAGGGTGATAAGAAGATTAGGCCTGATTAAAGTCATATCAGTGGTATTTGAGCAAGGGGACCTGCCAGGACAGACACACACTGTGCATTACAACCCCTCCACCACCCTACCCACCTTCTATTCAACTTCCGCTCCTGTTTATCACTCCTCACGTGGAGCCTGGCCAGATGCCTTGGGCCTGAGTTCAATGTGATATTTCCATGCGATACTTCCATCCGATACTACACGTAATGTTTTAAGCACATGCTGGATCTGTGTGGCACAGATTTTCTAGCATGCAGCACATGCTGGGAATTTGCTTTGCCTTTGCAGGTTATGGATCTGAACTGTGGTGGCTTCTGAAAACCACACTTCTGAAAATCTCACTTGCTTTCTCAAGCCAGCAAACCACCAAGAAGATGTCGGCCAACCCAGCAGTGGGGGCTGAAAAGGACACAACAGAGGTGAAGGGTGGTTGATGGAGGCTGCCTGCAACCATCTTTCGCGGGTGATATTGTTGATTCAGCATGTTAAAATTGGAACAATCAGCGGCAAGATTTTAGTCTGCAAATGTCAGTGGAATTTTTTATGTGTTAACATTACCGTCCATATTTATAAAACAGTTACATCTGCAACTCCAAGATAAAAGCATTAGGCTGTAGCTTGTCTTAATTCACATTTCCTCCAAGGGTTAGTGTAATTTTAGATAAATGGAGGTGCACCCTGGGTCTTACTATGTACAGTACAGATCCGGCTTAAACAATGAGGCTCTTCTTTACGGCTGCCTGAACACCAAACATTCCCTATAACATTGCCTGCTAGCTGAAAAAGAAATAAGCAGAGGGCTTGAGTAAGCAATGGCAAGTGGGCTGGGAGGTTGATGAAGCCGCAACCAGAGTGGGGGCAATAAACAAATTAGTGAGCGTTGTGTCATTCCTTTATCCCTTATTGAGGGTGAAAGGGTGGCTTACTGAAACGGCACAGTAAATCACTCCCTTTGACTGGCTGCCTTGCTGACTGATTGACTTGTTGACTGGCTAACTAGCTGCCTGTTCAAGTCTCATTAGAGTGTAATGCTGAGACAGAGTGCTGAATGGAAGTGAGCGAAAGCATATATTTGACATTTCAGTTGTTCCATTTGATGAAACGCAACACATTTTTTACAAGATGTGTATCAAGACTTTTCACTTCCAACTGTTCCCTGTCGTAAAGGTAGGCATGGCCGGTTGTTCTGCTATTAGCCCAAGGGCGGGGGCATGTCATTGTACCAGGCCATGGGAGCTCTTAGAAGATGGTGTTCCCATATCGAAACCACATGCTCCCGTTGCTGCTACACTTCCCTACACAACAGAGCAGTAAAACCCTGGGGGTGAATTCTTAAGTACCACTGGACCATCTGTGGAGGTGGGCTCAGAGATGTACACTGACACAGTTTGGCTGGTGAGGTTGTGATAGCACCAATGTTCTGCATTGTCACTGAGTCTGGGTGGGCCCAAGGTGGGTTAAGATTAAAACCAGGCCAAGCAACGGGGTCCACATCTGACAGAAACCAACAGTGTAGCTTGGAAATATATTTTACTGTATAAGTCGCGTTGTTTTTGTAACCTACAGACCCTCCTTTGACAGTCCAGTCCTACACATTATACACAGTACACACTGATATATACATTCCAAATGCACGTGAAACACAAACACACACACACACACACACACACGCACACAGTGTCAAGTCCATTTCTCAGCCAGTGTGTAAGCCCTGCACTCTGTTATCCTGACCCCAGGAGAGAACGGGTCAGGTTTGGGGCCAGAGAAAGTGTTTCTGATGAACTGGGTGCTTGGCTTCCACAGACACCGTGAGGGATGTTCACATGTGGGCAGGGAGGAGAAACAAAAACAGGCTGTAGAGTGTGTGTGTGTGTGTGTGTCTGCGTGCGTGTGTGTGTGTGTGTGGGAGGGCATTGTGGAGCTAGCACAAGTAAAGGGTCTCTACACTGTCTTCTTGCACCCTCCTGTAGTGTGCAGCTCCCATCTCTGTGTCTGTCCCGTTTTCACCTGCCTTTATTCCTCCAGCTTCACATCTGTCACTCTCTTTCCTCCATGCCCTCTCATTCTCTCATGCAGCCAGCTGCCACGTGGGTGCTGTTGTTTACCGCTGAGCCTGGTAGAAGTGATGGCAGCGTGAGGGATGCCTGACAACTGTTTAGAGGAGTCCATGGAGCTCATTAAAAGGATAGATAGCCAACCTGGTGTCTATAGGACAGGAGAGACGGATGGATGGAGAGATGGATCGCAGGATAACAGAGAGTGGGGATGGGGAAGAGGGGTGCATGAGCTGGGGTTGGGGAGCGGGAGGGGTAGGAGGTAGGAAGAGGCTGAGGACTGAGCCCTGCCGACGGAGAATGGGTAGTCAATGTGTGATATGAGAAACGGTGGATATGTTTCTGACAAGAGGGTGTGACAGCGGGCGCGCGTATGTGTGTGTGTGTGTGTGTGTGAGAGGGAGAGAGACAGAGAGAGATGAAAAGAGGAAGGAACAGGGGTCGGTTGCCAAGGGGCAAACCCTAGGTCATTTATACTAAGCATCAATTAGATAGGGATCAGAGACACTGTCCCCATCACCTGTCAAAGCTTGTGCAAACACACGCACGCACACACACACGCACACGCACACACGCACGCACACACACACGCACACACACGCACACACACGCACGCACACACACGCACACACACGCACGCAAACATGCACACACGCACACACACACACGCACACACACGCACGCAAACATGCACATACGAAAACAAAATCCAATTCACAAGCCACACAAGCTATGCCCACTGGTGTATCCTTATACCCTCAGCACACCCCCCATCCCTATATATACACACACAGACACACACACACACACACCTCCCCCAAACACTCACACACTTGCTCTGCCAGTGACCTGCAATTGACCGTTTGAACCCTAGTGTTGAGGTCAGGGATGGGGTCCTGCACTCCAGGGTCAGGGAGTGGTCACTGTGTCCCCCACACTACACTTCTGCTTCAATACCAATCCCCTTTATAGCCATGATTTATGCAATTAGCAGGTTGAGGGGAGCTGAAGTACAAAAAGGAGCTATGATGGCCAAAGCAACAGCCTGACTCTCCCTGGCTCTGTCCCCCTCAATGGAGCTCCCTCTAGCCCCTGCCACGCCCCTGGAACACTAGCACAGTCTCACCGTCCACGCTGGGGAATAAATTCTGACTGTCCAATGGGGGCCCGCTGTTCCAATCTCCCCTGTGGTTACAACCATGGACTCATTTAGCTTTTATCGCTCAGGGGGAAAAAATAAAGTCACTAACACATACACACATGCACATGCACGCATCATACACATCTACAGAGGCACACGTGCATGCACGATTCGTTTTCACTCTCGACCCCACACCTCTTTTGGTCTTTAGAATAAAACAGAAAAGCCAGCTGATTCATTATGGAGGCTAGCATTCGTTGGTAATGAATTATTTTAATGACAAGAATTTAAAAAAACCTAAGCTCTTAAATCACAATGCAACTCAAGGCATTGTAGAGAACCATTTTTATCCTGTCCCAAGCACCATTTGGTTCCCATGAAGCAAACCAAATCAAAGACAAAAGAAAATAGAAAATACTTTCAAATTTGGAGAACAAATGGGTTTTGAGTTATTATCCATTATATAAATAGAACACAAGAGAACGTGTATTTTCCTATTTATGCCTAGGTCAGTTTAGCTCGCATTAATGAATGTCAAGTACAAACTCAGAGTATAAAAGTTCAAACACAGTTTAGTAAATACAGTCAGTGGTGGACTCCGCATTGTAAACATTAGATTACCATTGAATCTTTGTAATCGTAATGGTGGGAATTTGAATTATGGTAATTCTTGCTTAGAAGGTGTTACCGTACGAATTTAGTGACATTTTATTTCTCACTTTACAACGCAAGTTGATTTGTCCTCCATACCAAGATGGACAGAAACCTCTGAATGATAGCTGTCCAAAACACCTCTGCTCTATAAGACACTTGTTGAATTGACAAGCCAACAATATCTCTTATAGGAAGAGGGCATGCATGCATGCATACACATTCTGGATAGCATTAATAGGCCTACTGTATACTGTATATAATATACTATACATCCAGTACATACAGTATACAGTAAATATATACAGTACAACCAGGACACTCACATGTGCATACACACAACAATGTATTTGCAATTGTGAATGTGCATACAGTACACACACCCACAGCGTTCAGCAGAGTGGAATGTATCACTGACCTGCTAACACCCTATAATCCACAGGCCATAGCCACTCCAGATAGCATCTCCATGCCTGCTGTGGACAGCCCATACTTATTACCTGGGATATAATCATCTTCCATCGCTCCCTGCTCTCCCTCCGGCTACACACAGGAGCAGCTGTCAATCAAAGGGGTCCGTAATGCTCTCCATATGAGACCTAACAAGCGCGGAATTCTGGAAATCCCAGATTCCGCTGTTTTATTTACTCTCCTGATAGGTGGACAAATTTTTTTATTGACTCAAGTGAGTGTATGTAGGAAGAGGAAGGGAGTCGGTTTCTACCTAATTCAGCCCAAGATTGGCATATTGGTGATAGAGAAAATAGATAAATGGCCATTATGTTCTAGATCTGTGGGGTCTGCTCCAAAGCTTTTGTTTTGAAATAATTAAATGTGATCTCTCGTGCCCTTGAGCCTGGGGGGTAATGGAACACAAGCAGGTGAAATGAACCACATAATTGAAAAATCCAGAGTGCAATCCAAAACTAAGTGGCCTTCTGAAACCATATCATGGTGGGCACAACAAATTTAATAAATAACTGCTGGTCACTCTGGGGGGTGGGGCGGGGACGCGTTGTCCCGTCAAAGGGGCCCAATGTTTCCAGGGGTTGCCGAGCGTCCGTCGGGAGCGGAGGTGACACCGAGTGTGTTGTCAAGCGTAAATCCCGATGCAGAAGGCCCTTGCGAGATGGGTGTCCATATATCAAAGGCCTCAGTGACTTGGGCTGCCATTTGATCTCTGCTCAGGAAATTCAAAATTCCAGGCAGATGAGGGGTGAAACTGAGAGGCCCTTAAGCCCAGCTTGTGCTAGTGATTAGGGGCAGCTGTTTCGATTCACATTTCGAAAGGACTTGAACCCTGCAACCTGCCACATTTTTACTTGGCTGGCAGTGGCTAGGGCAGACATGGGGGGAAAGGGCACTGGCCATGGCCGTGGTGGTCTAAGGACAGGGTAAGTGGGTGGGGAGGGGTATATGGAGGGTGTACACTTCCATTTTGTGGTTAAACACATTTAAATAAATACATTAAAATACACTTTGTGAAGGTTTTGCTGAATTATTTAATCAAACCTATTCTAGCTCAACAGCTGTCAAGCTATTAAGCCAAATTGTAGGTTATACCAATAACACAATTTGGAAAAGAATCGATATACATACTGTATATATTGTATCATGTAATAAATGAGTACAGCGCATATACATGGAAATGGTGGGAGGGGGCACCTATTTCATTCTAAATTGGACATATCAGTTATTCATTGTTTCATTGTTTCATGACGAAAAGATGAAAACCTTCATCATGCCGTCCAAGTCATTGCAATGTAAATAGGCCACACTGCCCAGAGGCCTCTCCCTCATGAATGTTAACATGCTTGGAGTCACTCCAAGGTCAACACAACATCATACTTCCAAACACCTCACTCTATTAGCACCGGGCGTGACCGCGCCGCAGACCGTAGTGAAGGAGAAGAGTGCGCAAGGACGCAACATGTGAAGGGCAGAAAAATGGAGGAAGGACAAACGAAAGGCGCTGCGCAAATAAACGGCGGGTCATTGACTCCCAGAGAGAGGGAGAGGTGTGTGACAGGCGCACAGAGAGTGAGGGAACGGCGGTGGAGTGGTGAAGGCACATAAACGATTAGTCCCAAACATAGGCTGACAGCTGGACGTCTGACCTTGGCTGGATGTGAGCGCCGCCACCCCCTCTGTTCATTTACATCCTCTCCATGCCAAGTCATTTAGACGCAATTCTTATTCCAACTAAAAGGAGGAGGAGGGGAGCCCGAGCCAAACCCCTCCTAAAAGACCTCCAGCAGTCAGCCAAGTTTAGAGTAATGGCTTAGAATGAGGTGCTGTTGGCATTACAGGCAACCTTCACACTGCTCAGGGTCCTTACAGGCACAGCAGCACATTCACATTCAGAGTCGTATTACTAAGTGTCAATGATGGGATGCTTAGAGGTGTTATTGAGCAGAGTCTAGGGTCCCTATTTTTACTGCCTTGGTTAGTTGGGGAAATGCCCCGCTTATTAGACAATGATCTGCGTGCTCTTAAACAGGCTCGGAGGTCAGGGAAATGTTCAGATCTTGGTCAAGGGTGAACAGCTGACATGTCAATCTGTTGGTGAGGACGACACCGGCGAACACAGAGGTCCAGCAGCAGGGGAGCACTCACGCCATTTCTCATTCCAGTGATTAATTGACAATATTCTGTTTACAGAAGTCAAGCATATTTTGTGAACGGACTTCCATAATTGATGTATTGTTAATAATTGCCTGCTTATAATAAGCCTACTCTCTTTCCCACATGTAATGGAACATTTATGATGGGCAGGTCGATAGTGTATGTTAATTCAGTCTTACCCATGTGAGGACCAGACTTTAGAGATGGTAAATACCATCTAAATACCATTTAAAAATGCCATCCATTTTCAATTGATTATGTGACTTCAGGGTAGGAAGGAATACGGACATACACCAACACACTGAAGCCAATCTAGCATCAGACAGCAACAACATAGCCTCAAACAAAACCCTTTGTAAACTAATATCTGCAGTGACCCTTTCACTTCTCCTTAACCTGCTGAACTCTATACCTTCTGCAACCCCCTAGACACTTCACTTGCTTGTAGATAATCTCACTAATGATTATCTTATCAGGTAACAACATGAAGGGTTGAAGACCACCCCCCGCCCTGCCTCAGATACCTACATAAGTGACTGCTTGAAGACACTTGTCTCAGCCCAGATTCAATGATCCAGGACCACTCACTTACACTAGGTGACCGGGGAAATCGGTGCTGCTCACAGTAGACTTTGTGAGTTTGCATCAGCTCAAACATGTATTCGTGTTGATCTTTGCCTCATTTGTGACCTGCAGAATTTATTTATTGTTTCAGTTAATCAAATTAGAACTGACCACTGGCTCAGAGAATGTTAATCATCCTTTGAGCCTCCTTTCCACCAATATAAATCACATGAATAAAGAAAGAGGCAGTACTTCAATGAGCCAGCTGCCAAGGCCTGTGAATTCCACCTTGTCATTGCACCCCAGCCAGGTCCAAAGCCAGTGCCAGGCCTTGCTGCCACCCCTACGGGCTGTGGGCTGTGCCCTAGATTTATGGCTCGTTTCACACTCCACCACCACCAAGGGGGAGAGCCAGTGATGTGGTCCCAGCACCAGAGTGTTAACTGGTCAACCTCTGTCAATAAGCAAGATAAATATCCCATGACCGCCAGGGCCTTATAGGGGTGGTGCATATTTTTTACCAAGAGTTGCATGTGTGAGTATTTACATTTTTGTATAAATGTGTGTGTGTGTGTGTGTGTGTGTGTGTTTGCCTGTACAGTAGTGTGTGTTAATGTAGGTGTTGGCAGGTGTGTAGGTGCTGTTAGGCCTGCTTATGCATTTTTTTTCTTTTTCATTTTTCGGTGAGAAAGGGGGATGGGGTGAGGGTAGGGGGGTCTCTGGTAACACCCTCTCCCCCTCAAACCCTCGGGCTGCATTGGGCCCGCGTTGCAATAAGAGGAGCAGAGTAGCATATGGTGTGTGTGTGTCCGTGTGTGTGTGTGTGAGAGAGAGTGTGTCTGTGTATTGTATTATGCTGGGTGCTGAGGTGAGGTGGGACAGTACTGATGGAGCAAAAACCGAAAGCAGGAAAGTGTTCGGTATCAGATTGATACTCCAACATTGTACACTGCTTTCTTAAATGACCGTGGCAGTCCAAGTGCTACAGACATTTACCATGTTGAATTCACACTCGTTTTCTATCTCTTCCTCTCTCTCTGTCTCTCCATCCCTCTCTCTCCTACCAGTGCTGTCCATTGTCATTAGGTCTAACACCAAACTGTGTGAAACAATTTCACGCCTTTGACCAGGTGAGGACATGTGACCTTGTTGATATTGCTGAGATGAGCACTGGCGAGAGAGAGAGAGAGAGAGAGAGAGAGAGAGAGACTACACATTTCTGATTAAAATGTGAATCATCAACTAAAATATCACATGTCCAATATAGTTTCTGTAAACTAGGTAGTCTAATCATAATTTTGTTCAGGCATTGGGACACTAGCAAAGTAATTATGGAAGTGCAGACAGTTTAAAACGCCGGCTAACTCCTCCAGTTAGCAGCTAACTCAGCACAGTACATGAAGCATGAAGGCTTTCTATTACACCAACTCAACCCACTCTCACGGCTGCAAAACTCCCTCTAACTTTATTATGTTAGGGCTAATAATTTTTAATGTGCTGTGTTGTAAACTATAATTCCAGGAAGACCATGTTCTAATCACCCATGGGCTTGTTTATACAAACTGGTAAATTGGTTAACGACAGTGGGTCCACAGCTTTCTAAATTCATTTTGTACGGGGCCTTTTCAAAGAGTGTTTGTGCAGTTGCAGATGGGCAGTAAATCAAACTCACTGTAGCATTAAAGCAGAGCTAAGACTTCAGCTTTTGTTTCCAATTCAGACAGCATATGGGCTTGACCCTGAACGAATGAACCACACTCCACTTCAAAAGAGGTTGCCACTGAAGTTGATTTTACAATCAAAAAATGTGCATCACCCGATACCCTGGCACAGCTACAAGTGAACTAAAACAAGCAACACATGTTTTGCCATTTGTTATTTATGTGAATGTTTAAGTGTTTGTGTGTGCTTGTGCACGTGCACAAACTATATGTCGACATGTATTTGAACGCATAAAGAAACAGAATAAGCTCATGCATTCTACCAGAGAGTCTAAAAATGTCTTCTTTGTTTAGGCCTGGCAGTCTTGCTGCTTCTACATTGACACCAATGTAGTGGTGACAAAAAGAGGCATTGATATAATCTTCGACCATGACAGGCATTAAAGAGCCTAATTCTGCCCGCTTCTGTATTAACAGCAACTGCAACTCTAAAGCTGATTTCAATTGCCAGCCCCTCAGTAGGGGAGGGAGGAGGGAGGGGGCAAGGAGGCAGACAACGGAGGAAGGAAAGACGCAGGCAGAATGGCTGGCAGGCGAAGCAGAGAAACCCACCCTCAACACAGAGCCTGTAAACTCAGATTAGGGGGCGGATCAAAGACGGGATTTAATCTGGGCCACTGGGCAAGGGTGGGGATTATGGCACTGTGGCACTCAGGTTTGCCCTCACCACACATGCGAATGTATTGTATGCACACACTGGAGTGCAAACAGACATTTGCACGTGCGCATTCGCATGCATGAGGGTACACACACTATACCCCGTCCAAACCAAAGGGGGCGATCTGACTTTAAACCCAATTGTGTTGGCTGGAATTTGGCCATAAAACACCAGGCAACTGTGACCCTGAGGGAAGCGGTAGTGCACCAGGCACAGAGGGGCTTAGACATGAATGTCGAGGATTGACAAAAGGCAAAAGCTCTATAACCTCCGCTCTCCCAAACACACACTTGGTGTACTACACAGGCCTTCCACGCACATCAGCGCTGCCTCAAACACACACGCACGCACACATGCGCACACACGCACACAACTAACATTAAAAGACAAAACAACACAAGGAGAAAGCGGAGAGGCGATGTATAGAAAATGTCTCGTCTGTAATCTCTTCTCAGGCTTTATCCAGTGTGTAAATCTCCCCTAGCCTCCAGAAGACCTTAATCACAGACACATAACCTACCGTAAACGTCCATCTATACAACTACAGGCTGTTTTTTCCCTAAAACGATAATCAGCTTTTGAAGCCCATTAGCTTGATTGTAACGCTCTACATTGGATAATTTGCGTTTGTGGGCTCCACGCGATGCGCTAGATACATGGTAATTATGAACTGGCCCTGTGGTCTTGGTAAACATAACTATAACCAACACAATAAAACACTTGTATTGCATTAGAGGTCAATTAAGGGAAATGTATCAAATGTATTCAATATTGACTGTTATAGGATCTCATGCATAAAATACATTTCATATTATTATTTGTTTTATTAGTAAGACATCTTCTTGTTGGGGGCAAACTTCACAAGTTGTTTTGATGGCTTGACTCAGTTTGCAAAGTACCTCCAGGGTGCATCTGAATTCAGCTTACCCTCAACTCTACCCACGTTCCCCTAGGCAAGCGCTCCGAAAACTGTGATGAATAAGTGAAGGAAAACGTGCCAATGTAATGTGGTACGCTGACTTTCTGTCTTCCTGGACTTCAGCCTCCTCTGGTCTTTCTTCTCATACACATTACACGCACACACAAAGGCATGCGCGCGCACACACACACACGCACGGAACACACACACACACACGCACACAGACACAGTGATTCAGTCTCACACATAAAAGCGGACCCTTGCTTTGCTGGTTTTACTTGATTAAAGTCAGAGCGCTGGGGTCTTGGCTCGGCCCAGTCTGGGACAAAGAGGAATATTTGTGGGGTCCGTTCTCCCTGAAAGACCTTCTTGTCAGTGGAGGCCCAGAGAGCACTGGGGGATCACAGCCCAGCTAAAGGCCAGGCCATTTATCATCGTCCCCCCAAATGAAAGAACCCAAATGTCTCATTCTTCCTCCTTTCGCTCCCTCTCTCTCCCTCCCTCCCTCTCTCTCTCCCTCTCTCTTCCCATCTCTTCCTTTTGGCCTTCTCTCTTTTCCCCCTGCCTGGCTCCCTCATCTCCTCTTCCTCCCCTTTGTGTGATTCTGCTGGGAGCAGGGGAACAGCAGCTCCTGGCGTTGGCTGGAGCCGAGCGGAGGTTGGAAGTGGGCCCTCTCTCACGCTGGGGCCCGGGCGCTCTTTTGTGTGTCGCCGGGTGATTTGTCAGGCTGTGGTGGCAGAAGTCGAGCCCCTGAGGTTGAAAGGCTGTGACCCCAGGAGTGTTGTCACTGTGTGTGTGTGTGTGTGTGTGTGAGAAGTGTGGGGTGTTTGAGAGACCCGCCCCAGGCTCAGGCCATAATGGAGCCCTGGGCCCACAAGAATGGGCGTCCAGGCCGGGACAGGACAGCACAAAGGCCTCATCTGCATACTTCAGGTAGACACACTGTGATCGGAACTGACAGGGGTGTGACGGTCTCAATGCTAGTGGGGTACGGCAGAGGGGAACGGCTCTGTGCGCGTGCGTGCGGGCGTGTGTGTGTGTGTGTGTGTGTGCGTGTGTGTGTGAGAGAGAGAGTGTGAGAGACAGTGGCTACTTGTGGGAACCTTTACCACTTGCCTGCACCTCTCTCGGCCCTCGCCCAGAAAATCAATAACAGCTAATCGCGCCTAACATAATAAAACAACTAAATAGTTAACAATGGCATTGTTTACCCATCTGTGTATATGGCTCTGTGTGTGTGTGTGTGTGTCCCCTTCTAGGCCTTTGTGTAGGCTGTTAGCCTGAATGTGGACAGGGCAGAGGGCACGCACACGCAAATGTACACGTACACACACACACACACACACACGCGCGCGCGCACACACACACACACGAGTACGCACTCACACAAGGGCTGACAGCTGACACACTGGGCCCAGCTCCTAGCAGTGCCTGCCTCGCTCCTTCCCTTGCTGCCTTTGTCATTAAAGAAGGAGACACTTTCTCATTCTGTGTGTTTGTTTACTGGTTCCCACCTCTCTTTGGGGACTTTGAGGCAGAAACAGAATTCATTCTCTGCTGGCCGCCTGCCTCTTCCCTGCACACACCCATTCTCTTGCTCTCTCCTCCCTCTCTCTCTCTCTCTTTCTCTCTCTCTCTCTCTCTCACTTTCTCCCAGCAGCCTCTCAGCATGGATGAGCAGATTACATATGCTTCCTTTCTGAATGAGTTCCCTCGTAAATAATGGATTGATTTATGTGTGTTTGTGTGACTCTCAAGGATTCAGTCCCCACTCAGTTAGAGTGTTGGTTAATTTCTCTGTCTCAGAGGGAGAGGGAGGGCAGGGCCAGATAAGGGCATCATGGTCAACACATGCGCATGCGTGTGTGTGTATACATATAGAGGGTTTGTATATGGTAGATGGGAGCTGCGTGTTTCTGTGTGTGGGGCATATCAGGTATAACCAACAAGCTACCTATTGTATCTGCTCATCACTGAACATATTTTGTTGAACATCAGCTGTTCCAGTAACAGGGGTACTATGCCTTTATGCGTGTTGTATCTTGGTACCGTACTTATGGAGGTTTATACTCTGTGGGCTGCCGAGGTGGACCAAGACAGACCCAGGTTCTGCCAGGCTGACTGGTTTCCTCACTGAAGGAGCCCCATGACGTAATGGACTGTAGAGCAACGTGAGGGCCTTCTCCGGAAAAGCTTGCTTGAATCATGGAGCATCTCCTACTTTTTCTGAAGTCGATCGCATTGGAAGCAGATGGAGCCATGAGTACAATGGGAGAGATTGCAGGGTGAAGGCCTAGCACTGTACTGTCCTCTGGATTCACTTAAGACCCACCGATGCATGGGAGCTGAGCAAAGGAGTGTACGGAAAAACAGGAAAGAAAGAGGAAAGACAAGGAAACATACCGTATATATTTATTGTTTTGTTTACATTTATAGCAGTGCATTTCTAAATAAACACATGAATGAAGTGAATGAAGATTTGAACAACACAAATGTAAAAAGTTTCCTCCCGTACAGGAATGCTGTATTGTTGCCAGGCCAAGTGACAAGGACCCTGTCGGCTCCTGGTCTGAGGTCACACTCTGTGGAGCACAACAGCCACTGATAAAGACCTGGATGCGCCCAAAGAATGGGCCACTGCCAAAGCTACAGTCGATGCAATTATGAAGCAATTACTGTAATGATCTCCAATGAAACCTGCCATGGCATTGTTAGGGCAGGCACAAAGACATGGCCACTCCTCATTGTCCCCCCACAACGCACTGCCTTCACATGACACAGGCCAGGAGGCAGGGGCGAGAGAGGGGGAGGGAAGAAAGGAACCATTGGGGAGATAGTGTTAAGAGAAAGAAAAAAATAATAGTGTGTGTGTGTGTGTGCGTGCGCGTGTATGCTATATACGCAGCTAGGCAATACAGCACGTGGTACAGTGTTCAGCATGGGTGCAGCGAGGAGAAACGGGGGGGGTGGGGTTATTGTGAGATGAATGGCCCCTAAGATAAATGCATGCAGGCCAGCGCGGTGTGACCCCCACACTATACCTCCCCACTGCCATGACATCAGAACAGAAGGGGAAAACATCTCGTCTTTGTGGCGGGGCCTAATTTCATTTGTGCCATCCAGCCAGGGGTAAATATGTCTGAACTATCGGGCCGTGCCTCCACGGGGTTCTCACGGGAAGGCGCTGGGAGCGGGGCTCTCTAGCCCGCCGCATCGCAACGCAACTTTAGAAACTAATCTAATCTGTGGGCTCTTCTTGTCTTTCACCCCCCTCCCTCGCCCCATCTGTTCCTCCGCTCATGCTCCTCTCGCGAGGCTCCCACACCCGCGCCCTGCTGGCCCCGCGCCGTGCTGTTCCGGTCTCCCCCCCCCCGACAACCCCCTCCCGGGATCACCGGCCAGACCGCCCCCCCGCCCCCACCGGCAGACTGGAATTTTGACGTCAAGAGGTCTTGTTTGGTAACAAATATGACCCTTCGCCTCCCCGCTGTGTTTTCCTCTCCCTTTGCATTCACAGTTCCCTTTATACTTCTCTCCCTGTCTGCTTCCTCTTTCTGGCCGCCCTCTGTGCGCTCCCTCTCCTTGCGTCCTTTCTTTTTGCTGCTTCTCTTTTCCCCATGGCCTGGCGTCTCCACTCGCTCCCTGGCTATCTCATGTATTATTTCGGTCTACAGGGGCTCAGGGTGGAAATGAAATATGGCGGCTAAGCCTCAATGGGCATGCTCATATTCTGTGTAATTACCTCAGGCTGAGGAGCGCAGGGCTAGGTCTCCATATCTATAAATCTGTGCCTCTCTCTGCCCCCCCCCTCCCATCCTTCTCTCTCTGGCCCCGGCCGCCTTTTGAAACCCTACCCTGCCGACGCATCGTGGTGAGACTCTGACCCTTGACCTTTCACACCGCCGGGGCTGCTGGGAGTGACCTGTGACCCCCATGCCGGGTCCTCTCAGAGTCTGCTCAGTCTGACCCCTCTGAGCTTCGTGACCTCCACAGTCACAGCTGTGCCTGATCTGTCCTTAGGGGCCGGAAAAGAACACGTCAAATGTTTTTTTTTCTGTGTGTGTATATTTATGTTTCTGTATTCTGCGACTGTCTGTGTGTGTGTGTGTGTGTGTGTGTGTGTGTGTGCCTGTGTTTGCAAGTGTCTGTGACTATGTGAGTTTCGACGGGGGTTAGAATGTGCGTGTGCGTGTGTGTGTGTATGTGTGTGCGTGTGTACTGTACACAGCCTCAACATCCTCTCTGTCTCTCTCTGTCTTGTGCCCGTGCTAGGATCCTCATGGGGCGGTGGAGATAGGTGGGTTACCACAACAACGGCTCCCGTGCAGCCAGTCCATGACACATACTGTAGACAGGGTCAGGCCATCTATCAATCTTGCACATAGAGGTCACAGACCCCTTAGTGTCGCTGTGTCTGTACGCAATGCTAATGTCATCTGGTCAAACATATAGTAGATGATGTATTGCAATGTATTGATCCTGGCGGATATGCGCGTTGCCCAATCACGGAGAAAGGCTCTGAACCATAGCTTGTGTTTGATGGCAGGGATATATATCAGGCACGTGGCTACAGGTCAATTGGAAGCGCGTGCTGTTATTGCCGTGGTGATTCTGCCCTCCATGATGAACCGGAGAGTGTCCGGGGTCATTTGGGATGGGTTCAGTAACTCTGTGTGTCTTTCCTTCCTGAACTCTCCTGTCTATGTCATATCAGATATCTTCCTTCTCTGACCAGCGAAAACGGAGAAAGAAATATCCCCTCTCATTTTCATTCAATTTCTATCTCTCTCCCTCTCTTCCTATTCCTCCCTTGGCCTTCAGTGCTCCATGTTTGGCTGTAAGTGTTTTTCTCCTGCCATCCAACCAATCGCTGCACCTCTGTCTGATAAATAATAAGTGCTCACACTTGGGGAGGGGGCAGATCTCGTTATTTTATTTCGTTCCACTCCCGACCTAAGGAAGGAGTGGACTCTCCTTTCTTCCGCTTACCTTCCCTTTTCGCCTCTTCTCCCCCCCCTCCCCCCCCCCCCTCCCCCCACCCCCGGCCTTCGGAGCCCCATGTCCGACCAGAGCGGGGCCTCTGTGACCTGCAGCTGTGTTTACTGTCAACACACACCACTGTTAGGACAGCTGGCAGAACAAGAGAGGGCCACACAGTGGAACACAGCAACGCACAGGGGCCCTGCCCACGCGTGCGTGTGTGCGTGCGCGCCACACTGGAATACTCCCGACAAAACATACATGCGCACGCAAACAGACACACAGGCTGGCAGACGGATGCAAATAGACACGTGCGCGCGCACACACACAGGCACACAGAAATATAAATGCACAGTCATACATAGTCAAGTGCATACATAGTACATAAATGTTTGCCCAATCACATTCATGAATATTTACACAAAACACATTGCGAGCTCTCTGTGTGTGTGTGTGAGTGTGTGTGTGTCCTAGTTACCACTATTTCCTGTTGTTGGAGGCATCATGCCTGGCCATGCACCCCGGGAAGGCCATGCCCAGCTCCATGGCCCTCCACGCCCACACTTGTGTGTGTCTGTGTGCGTGTGTGTGTGTGTGTGCGGATCTACGCAACCGTGCACGTGTGTGAAAAAGACAGCTATCTGTGCCTTCCTCTAACCCCTGCCCCCTTCCTACCCAATGTATACACACACACACACACACACATAAATACAACATTCTCAAATATCCTCTAATAGTTATTATGTTTCTCCTCTTCCTGTACGCCAGCTGATTCAGTGGGACAGATCCTGGTTCACACACTCTGTTTCCTGTCCTTCCTTTGTGAGACATACACATACACACACACACACACACAAAGATATTTCATACAAGCACTTTAATCCGTCTCCCTGGGACTGTGGTGCTTCATGGGAGCATGACAACCCTAGCCATAGTTGTGGTGTGACTCTCCACATGTGTCCTGTCAGCCTTGGGAGAGGAGGAGAGGAAACTCCCCCTGGTTAGCATTGCAGCGGAAAGCCCCTCAGCAAGCATCACATGCAGTACTGTCCGACCACAATAACATTCACCTGACCTCGGCGCTGACAGCGCTAAATGACACTAATAATTAAGACCATGCTGTCTATGACAAATAATGATCTTATTGAGTTATTAATTATATACCACAAGTTGGTCAGGTCATTTAACCCTCCCGCTGTCCTAAGGCATTTCAGCAGACTACCAGCAGAGGGAGACATGTCATATGTCCGTGTTGTGGTTGGTGTCCGCTACTGGCGAGTGCACCGGGTCATTTTGACCCATAGGACAGCGGGAGGGTTAACAGACAGCTTTATCCAAAGTAAATTGCAGTACATGTGGAAGTATTTTATATACTTTTTATATAGTATTA
>JAODUG010000024.1:2553833-2564744 GCA_027564795.1 Aphredoderus sayanus | reverse complement strand
AGAGAGAGAGAGAGAGAGAGAGAGAGAGAGAGAGAAAGAGAGGAGAGTTATTACTTGGTTGTCACCTATAGTCAGAAATCCCATATGACATCAGCAGTGAGTGGTGATGCTGGAGCAACGCTCATTTATCTGCTTCACACTGAGGTATGAGCAGAGTCACGCTGATGAACCCTCCACTAGACTGACTGGGAGGGACTGAAACAAATGCCTACTAATCAACAGCCAATAGACACACTGACTGCAGTATGGCACATTGTTACACTGTGCATTGCAACTCCATTCAGTAATATGTTTATTTGTTACTGACTTACTTCCACTGGAACAATTTGTATAAATTGGAAATTAATTTCTACTGTTCAACTGTTGTTCTCTATCTTTTGGTACTGTCAACTGCATGAATTGTTCATTGTTTATTTGTTGAATATTTATATCTTTATATCTTTATATTCTATCCTCGCCATTTAAAATATTAAAGAGACATTACCTTGTTAAATAAAGGTTAAATAAAAGAAAAGTAGAATATAACAATGTACAAATTATACTATAACAAAGTTTATACTGTTGTTTATATACAGTAAATGTTTATTTGATAGCAATTAGTATGTAGCTCTCAAACAACTCACATGCCTGTATAAACAATATAAGTATTGGTTTTATTGGGGGATGAAATTATGTTTATTAATATTACTAGTTATTTTTGAGGTGAGAAAGCCACAGGAAGTAAATTAATGAATATGAGTTCACTTCCGCTGTACGGCGGGTGTAGAAACATAGGTCATATAAACAATCAGAGGCCCCATATTAATTAATGACAGTGTGAAACATAATGTCCAAGAAGATAATTACAACAGAAGTAAAACAATATAGATTTATATAAGTGTGGATGTGTTTGCACAGCCATTCACTCATTCCCTCCCTCTCTCCGTGCATCCTCCCTTCCTTCCCTCATTATCTCCATCCCTCTTTTCACTCGTGTTAGTTGCAGAATAACTTATTCCTCACTGTGTCTCTACCCGTTTGTGCTGCTCCTCCCTGTGGGAGTCTACGAGCGATAACTAGTGTAGAGTTGACAGCGTTAGTAGTCCTGTGCTGTGGGCCGGGGGTGGGAGGTGAGTGGGAGGATCGCTGTAGCATCATGTCAGCCATGCTGTTGGCAGCGAGACTTGCCAGCTCAACTTAGCGCTGCCCTAGAGTTGCACGAGACAACTCCTACAATTTTGAGGTGAAAATCGATTTTTTTTTTCTTTCCCTCCCTTACCTTTTACTCTCATTTCCCTATTTTCCAATTCTTAGCATTTTGGATCAATTCACTAATTCCTGCTTCATGACTCCCTCTGGAAATTGCTTATAGTTAATAGCAAATTGTAACAACAGAAACCAAAAAAGACGAGCTTTCATGTCACAGGAGTGGGAAACAAACTGCCATTGACTAGTGGACCCTACACAGCGGTTCACAGAAACAAGTTCTACTGACCCAATAAAGGCTTACATTTTCTGTGCAATGGGGAAGACAACGTTGGAAATAAATGTAGCTCATGCATGTCTTTCTCGATACGTATGTAGCAAAACAGAGCACCAGCATGAGGGCAGATTAACAAGGGTTCATCTTTGCCACAAAATAAGTTTGACAAGTTTAACAAGAAAGTTAAATAGTAGCAATGTAATTCTGAGCTATTAAGCACTTTAAAAGTGAATGGCCTAAAACAGGAAGTTGCTCTTTGGAACGTATCTTCATCAAACAGCTACTCTCCAGATCTCCAACGAACAATGGCTCCCAGAGACCAAGCTACAATGAAGCTAGTTATTAGATTTCCTCAAAGTGCACCAGGCGTAAATTCTTCCCCGTATTAATATTCCGCATCAACTTTCGCACTGCGATGAAAGGAACAAGACCAAGCAGGGCATGCGGGGTATAAAGGCGCGCCATTCGCCGCTTCTTCTCTGCGAGGCGGCAGATTATTTCAAGACTGATTGAGACGCCAACGTCAGACCGATTGGGAGCGTGAAGGCAATCAGCGGACAGATAAGGAGCGGTTACCTGAAGACACAGCACTGCGCTGGCTGGTGGGGGCAGTCCTCCCTGCGCTGCCTGATAACAGCCTGCTTTTAATGACCAGCGCACGCTGCCAGCAGACGGACACTAAACAGATCGGGCCTCTCCTCCCCTCCGGCTGCGCCTGGCTCTGCTCACCAGATACACTAACCCCTCGCCTCACTTCATCTGTCCTCCGCTAGTCTACCCCTCCATCCTGCCGTCCCACAACCCACCTATCCCTCAGGCCACGCTAGCAGCAATGCTGTCAACATGTGCTGCTAACTAAGTGCCATCACAAGTGTAAATACACTCTGATGCAAATGGGACACACACGCACGCACACGCAAGCAAAACCCCACAGACAATGAATACATGTTTACTGCCAGACAATGCACATCTATGTTATTGAATGCTTTATCCGTGTAATAATACCACGCACATGCAATTCCTGCACTTACGCATTCTCACAAACTGTCCAATGACGGCAGGCATTTTCCCCGCGCATGCCGCGTCTTGGCAGATTACAATTAGCCGGGGATTCTTCTTCAGGGCATAAATGTGTTGCTGTCAGATACAGGGATCCGTTTAGCTGTAATGTAATTATTGTAAGGAGGCTCTCGGTGCCCTCGTCAGCCACAGATTAAGGGCGCTCTCGCCCACCACTTGTTCTCACCTTTGGCACCTCAGCTAAAACCACGCAACCTCTAAAAGCTCCACCCCCCCCCCGTCTCTCTCTCCCTGAGTTTTCCTCCAACAGCATCACCCTCCCCCGACGCCTCTGCCTTCGTGTGCTTGCTCTCGGCCTGCAGGCCAAGTGAGGTGGTGGGGCTGCAAGGGGCTGGGATGGAGCGGCTTAACCAGCTCGCTGCCTCCGCCCGGCAACCAGCGAGGGATGTAGCGTCTGGGGGTCTAGCCCCCCCTCCTCCCCCACCCAACCCCACGTTGACCACCCTGCTAGATCCGTGCCTCTCTGCAGGGCAGAGCGAGCAACGAGCACCATTGTGTGTGTGCCTACGTACACACGGGCACACACCCAGATCAACAACAAAAAGACACTATGAGATTATATATCTCGCTGCCAAACGAGGATCACTGACAATTCAGCCACCTTTTCAGTCTGTATCCCCCCCTTTCCTTTCTTTCCTTCCTTCTTTCCCGCTCATTCCTTCTGTCTCATTCTGTGCTCTGCCCATTGCCCCCTCATTCTACCCCGACAGCTTTGTGAACCATGGTTCTGACATCAAAGTGGCAGAAATATGAATCCCCTCAGAAGTCTGCTCCGAGTACAGGGATCAAGAACCAGGTCGTGAGGAGGGGTGCGGGGCAGAGTATAAGTAGCAGAGAAAGAGAGCGCAGGAGACAGACAGACAGGAAAAAAGAAAGAGATGGATGGAGAGGGATGTTAAGAACCACATTGTGTAACCTGTGTGGGAAGCCCTCCTCACACAACAATTGCGATTAGCAAATCTCGGAGCATAATGCAGGTCTCAAACACCGTGGCTTTTCCGACTCGCAATTAGCATAATCCCTCCTTCATAACCAATATACCAAAGTGTCACAGATGTGACTTCTACAATAATGACCTAAACACTGCAAATACTCATAACAGTTATCAAATGCTTCGGACCGAGACCCCCCGACAGCTTTTTCCATCAGTGCAGACCACCTCTCACTTTCTTCCACTCTTATCTGGCTCGCGCTCTCCCTGTCAGACATCCGCCTCCCACATCTTCTCATTATAAAATACAGGTCAGTTATTCCTGCGTTATGGGAACGCAGGATCATTTCCCTTCCAAGACACCTAACAGGCCTTTGAAACAGATTCATCTCCTATTGCCGAGAGGTAATGAGACAAAGAGCAGACGGTGAATGGCAATGGCGACACCTGTGTCTACACAATCACACATAGCGTTTAGCCAGCAGATAGTGGTCGTCTAATGAGAAAGACAAATGTGCCACAAATCGCAAGGCATTCCATGTGTGGAAGAAAGTGGCAGTTCGTGATAATTAACGCGAGGACATATGGAGTACGGGGCCCATTTAAAAGTAGCGTTCTCCATTACGCACTACCCGCGCACTTTGACAAAGTCTCTTTCATAATGCTGAAGAGCGAACGCCTAATCAGTATTCCCCTCCATCTGTGATTTGCGTGAGCTGTCAGTTAGCGCTGACGTCCATTAACCTAAACAACAAGTAATCCCGCATTTAACCCTTGGGGAAACACGTGGGCGGACAGCATGTATAGGACGGCATTACAGTGGGTGTCAGGATAATATCTGTCCCTCCACCTCGCTCTCGTCAGGACTGACCTTGTGTAAACACTGCACGGCCGGGTAATGCTCCTCAGATGTGGGCTAATTGCACTGTGTGTGTGTGTGTGTGCGTGCACATGTGCGTGTGTGTGTGTGTGTGTGTTCCCCAGGCAAGGCCAGGAGTTGACTTGCTCTGTGCGCTCAGACAGGCGCTAATGTGTACAAACCGAAGCAGGGGTGATGAGGGCTGTACACCGTAAGGCATACTGAGCTGTGTGTGTGCGTCTGTGTGTGTGTGTGTGATGGTGTAAGTGGATACATGCATCCATATGTCTATATATTTGCGTTTCCGTGTTTTTCGCTGTACCTTCTCATTCCCGTGTAACCTTCTCACCCTCCCTCTCGGCTGAAGGACCTTAACTGGGCCTCTTCCACACAAGTATAATTATTAAAACAAATATAACTCCTTTAGTCACAGAGAATCCAAACACAATTAGCCGTCTGTTGTTGGGAGTGATGCAGAAGATTAGTGGGATCCATAATACGTTTACACATCGTGGTGCCAGTGATACTGCAATGCATTAGGACCTAAACATGAAACCACAAGAACAAATAAATCCCACAAATGTAAACAGCCATGCATGATAGAATGGTCCAAACAGACTAAATATTAAACAGTGTAAACATCGCTTCAAGAGGGCTTAGCTTGCATGTTTTGAAAGATTGTTGTAATAATGTGTATTTTGGTACAGATAGCAGCTACCTTAGAGAAATTACTTGAGTGTTTATATAGAGGGGAAATAAAGTCTGCTAGAACATCAGTTGTGTGTAGTGTATATGTGTATGCATAGTACATGATTATTGTTTAATTATTTAGTGAGGCTTGTCATCTGACCCCATTAATAACACAAAGAAAGAAAGAAAGAAAGAAAGAAAAAAAGAAAGACAGAAAGAAAGAAAGAAAGAAAAAAGAAAGATATATAGAAAGAAAGAAATTCTATTACAATTTACATTTTGTATTATATTATATTATATTATGTTTGATTTGATTTGATCAGATGTTTTGATCTACCCCCAAAAAGACGATAGAGACACAGGGTCACAAACCTGACCAAACTGTTCTTTAAGCAAAGTTAACAATAGCATGATGTACTCTATGGATTTGTTCTAAAACCACCTGAAGAGCAATCTAGTGATTCTGAGAATGGCCACTGTAAATAATCCTGTAACCCTGTTGGGGGATTCCTGACCCACACATTGAAAACCGCTGGATTAGATTAATGATCCCCATTGACAAATAGCCTGAGTAGTAGAGAACAGGAAATAAGGGATAATGCACACTGTGGTAGAGCAAAGTGGATGAAGAGCCAGCTGATCCAAGATGATGGACCTGTTATATAGATCCAGGCATGGGATACTCAGTCTGAGATGCACCAGACAACAAACATCAGTACTTACACACTGTTATCTACATGCTCTTAAAACAGACCATGCAATCTAACATCATCTTTTCAGTTTGTTTATTACGCTCTGTAGTTCAAAAGGGTATTATCCCCGTCACGCTCCATATGTTATACAATGCTCATAGAGAGAATGAAATCTGGGGATAAAGTAAGACATAAACATTATTAAGGACAGCACTTTGGCGGTTGTGCCACAATTTATAGCGTGTCAAAAAATAATAATTTAGGAGCGGGTTCTCCTTGTATACATTAAGTATCTCATAATGCAGCTCTGTGCTGTAAATTTCACCTAGGGAAGAATTATGGGGCCGGTTCAGGAGTGCATGGTTAATGTGACCATATCATATGCATGGGAACATACTCCTATACAACGTGAGGCACAACAGGAAATAGCTTTACAGTTTTCTCTGGTCGAGAGGAGCAATAACTGTCACTTCAGTTTAGGTAAGGCTGTCTAAACTCCCAGTGTCTGGTCAATCATTTGTAGAAAGGAGAACCCTATATTTAAATACTGCCGCGCTGTCAAACCCAGACCCTGATCCCCAGCCCCCCTCAGGTCCCACAAGGGCCCCGCCTGGTCCCTCCAAAAGCCACCGGTGAGGTGGGAGGAGCCGGGGCTGCCTGGGACTGTGCTGGGAGGTATTACAAGAGGCGCTCTGGGTGTTCAGCTCATGGTAAAGGGTGAGTTAGGTTTGTGAGGTCTCACGTCCATCATCTCTCACCAGCTCTCTTTAGTGTTTTTGGCATTTACTAGGCTTTACGCTGTGCGCGGAGCTCTTTAACGGGATTTACACTACAACCTGAGCCCAACGGAACAACAGCCCTGGGAATCTAAATAACATTTCCAGATATCAGCTCTTGCTGGGAGGGGACTTCTGACACAAGCTGAATTATGTAAACAAAGACAAATATGATCCTCTCTGTAATTCTTGGACTTAATACAAATCATGTGTAATGTTTTAGTGCAGTTACAGTGTGTCTGCAGTCCTTTGACTGCCATAAAACAAAAATACTATTTCTTATTTTGGCTTTTTGATAGAACATTATTATTCTGCTCGTCTTTAAATGTGTGAAAAGCTCTGAAATGGAAAATGAAAAAAAAAGCACATTGAAAGCAAAAACAAACAGCGGGGATGAGAAGCAGGCGGAAGCCCGTAAAGCCTGGTGACTGGGGTCAGCTCTCCGAGATACACATCGCTAAGAGGGGCTATAAAAGTTCAAGAGGAGGTGTCTCTGTCGATCCAGAGAAAATAAACCCAACCCTGACTATACAAGGACATCGACATGGAGAACACAGTGGCTCAAACGGAGCAACAACAACAATCGAGGACAAAATCTACATCCATCATTCTGGGGCACATACAATAGGCCTACATGAAGCCTTACAGTCACAAACCCACTCATGTTTAGATGTACCATCTGAGGCGCGCACATACATATAGATACATTATATATAATATGTCTACATATGTAGACATATTAGGATCATTTTTACTCAGGCCCTATACATTGGAGAAATGATACGAGCATGGAGATTTCAGACCACGCAGAATCCAGATCATACTTATACTCCCAGCTGTCTAAGTGTTAATAAGAGGTTAAACTGACATACATGTACTGGCCCATAGGGGCTTTAGTTCAAAACTCAAACCTAAAAACTCATGCCCAATACCCACATGCACACACACACGCACACATGCACGCACGCACACACACACACACACACACACACACACACACACCAGACCATAGAAACTCCCTATAGTAAACCGCTGGGACTTCCTCCATACGGAAGCATAAATAACCACCAACACAGGCTGTTCATCATCACTTATTGGTGTATGTACATACTGGGGGTTTGCTGGAACATGATTGGTCGGCGCATTCATCAATCTGATAGTGATCAGTCCCATATAGGGGAGATTAATCATTAGCTCTGCAGGGGCAAATGCATGGTGTGCCAGATAGTGATTATTGATGGGTTAATCCCAACACCATGGCTTTGCATTCAGGCAACAGCTCTAGGGTCTATCATGCTATTTTTTCATCACTTTGGTATTAGCTATTAGCATATGTTGGTTTTACTCAGAGCAGTTGCAGTGGGCAAACTTGCCTTTTAATGGTTAATGAACCACATTCATATCATTATATTAGCTAAGTTACCTAGAATATACCACTATGCATGTAATAACAAATATAAAATATGATATTTTCAAGATAGAATATTATCACATTATTTGCAGTTTTATTTAACATGTAGCCCTTTTTTCTTCTTCTCTGCCCTTTACATCTGTGTATGTGTGTATGTGTGTGTGTGTGTGGGGTGATGTTTTGCAGAAGTGCTTTTAAAAGCCCCAGAGGGTAAATAGTGCTCTAAAAGTAAACATAAATGAGCTGACCCTGCCAGAGTTTTGGCTCTTGACAGCCGAGCTGTTTTAAGACTTCAAGCAGCAAGGGTCACAACTATAAACAAGCCCATTCCAATGCCAGCGATACATACACACAGAGACATGGCAAACAAGGTCGTAGGCCTGGAACATAATTAATGAAATATCAACAGTAAGGGTATATGAAAGAAACAAAGAAAGAAGGAGAGAAAGTAAGAAAGCGCTAGGGAGTTAAATTAAGGGGGTGGTCTCAGAACCAAGGAGACTATGACTCAACTGGTAGAGCAGTGGAATGGAGGAGGAGAAGTAATAACAGTGCAGAGGACAGGGTGAAACATTCCTCACCAGTGCATTTAAAGCCGGATATGAGTCACCTCACTTGGCATGTGGTTTTGTTTGAGCCCAGGGGTCAAGGTTCATGGCTCTTAGGTTCTAAGCACCGTGAGGAACTTGATCACGTCAGGCATTTACAGTATACCTCTGGGCATTTCCAAGCTCACCATGGGGGCTTGTGTCTCTGTAACCCACACAGTGACTTAATGGAGTATCTAACCGCCAACATAGTCTTCTGTTCTTACCGTCACTCACCTCTACTGACCGTTTTACATGTTGTATACATACAATGTTCATCCCACGTACAGTACAGTATGCCAGCACAGCAGAACTAGAATCACTCTGAATACCCTGCAGTTAACCACCATTAAAGTCTGCTACATGCAGGCTACTGTAGGCACCAGCAACACTGTTTAACCCAGCCATCAAAGTGGGAAATAATCAGTGATGCAAAACTCAACTCAAATTTCTCATAAACTGCACCTCCGCTCTTCCTCCTACGTTAGTAAGCAAATGTTACAATCCAAGAGCAATATTGACAAGGCCTTGTCCAAAAGCGACTACAAACACCACCATACAGTACTGTACTACAGTATAATGTATTACCTTCAGTGTTCATTTTCTATTTTTTTATATATTTAGTTAGTTAATTGCTTATTTACCTATTCATTCTCAGTTCATTATTTGTAATATCAGATGTGTTTGTGTAAAGCAATCTTGTATCCTTAATATATGCAATGCAACTGAATACACTGAAGATTTTACAAAATCTCTCTACTGTACCTCTATTGTAATGGAAGGACATGACTAAATCCAGACAATCATTTATCATTTGGCAAAAATACTTGGCTTCTCCTTCATAAACAAAAAGAGCTCCCTCTTCACCCCCCGAGAATCCTCCAATGTCTGTGCAGTTTGGCCTGGTTTGGGGCAGTCTATAGAGTATGGTGTGTGTGTCCTCAGGGTAGTGTTTGTCGTGTCTAAGAATCTTGTTATATACTCAGTGTTCCTCAGCCCAGTGATAAGTCATCGTTATGGCTGGCCAACCTGGCAACCCAGTGATAAGGGAGCCATGTTCAATCACTACACCAGCTAATATTTCAAATTCCATATTGTTTGCCTGAGGTCCAAGACCCCTACGCACATCAAGACATACATGCGCCTGTACGCTCCCACACATGCACACACACAACCACTCTCTCTCTATCTGTCACTCTTTCTGTCTCTCCCATGGGGGAATGTGAGGAGAGATGTGTCTGAACCTTGTTTGAGAGGAGGAGGCAACATAAAAACAGTGCAGTGCAGCTGTCATGACAGTCAAACATGTTGGTGTTTACTGATGGACGGGGGAAAGAGATTACTCAGGGAAAAAAATGTCCTCTTTGTAAACAGAAAGAGTTTCAGTATGGCTGCCTTATTCATTCCTTCAATTACCTCTTATTGAGGCCTAATTTATTTCTATATCTGCTGGATCTGAAAACAGAAAATGAAAACGATTGGAGACTTAAAATGACCGATATTTAAATAAAAAATAAATAAAATAAAAACAACAGAGAAGAGAGCAGAAAAAAAATCATGTAACTGATCTGTGAAACAAACTGTCATAGGATGTATGACACATCTGTACTGTAGGAACAGTAGAAACTCAATGTCATTCAGAACATCAACAGAAGCAATTTACATCTGCTTCATTGAATCAGTACTGACCTTTAGTTTAACTACTTGTTTTTAATCTCAGAATAGCAACAAAAAAATATCTGGAGATGATGACATCATGAAATAATAAGATCAACCAGGGAACCCCAAGCACCTAGATACGGAAAAGAGTAATAACCCTTTTTTTGTGGCTCCGACATCAACACACTGAAGGTCTTTACAGTTAATAACCAATACAGCCATTAACAGCTATGTATACAGTTATTAAATGTGAAAACATGTATGATTAAAACACATCATACAGTATATCCTTACCTTTCATTAGTAAACTACGTAAGTAAGTAATTCTATATACTTTGTGATGCTATTGATCCAACTGAACCATCCAACCACAGCTCACTCTATTGTCTTCTATGCTACTGAATTTATTTATAATATGCCACACTATTTTCTATTTAAAAACAGAGCCTGAGATAGGTAACCTTGTTCCTAACTGTTCACACTGAGAGGATATTTGAGCATGCTCATAACTCTTCTATAAACACTCATACAGAGAGGCCTTTCTCTGTATGGTGGTCTAGGGGCTCCCCTCGAGTGGCCTAGCAGGAAGCACAGGCTCCACATGGTGTCTGACCACATGTAGAAAGGGTCAGACAGGGGTCTGGAGCGTCAACCCATCAATGAGACGTCCTCTAACTGTTGATCTCTCTCCTTCATTCTCTCTCTCTCTCTCTCTCTCTCTCTCTCTCTCTCTCTCTCTCTCTCTCTCTCTCTCTCTCTCTCTC
>JAODUG010000024.1:2507679-2535285 GCA_027564795.1 Aphredoderus sayanus | reverse complement strand
GGACGGCTGGGGAAAGCGCTGTGAATTGCCTTCTCTGTGCTAAGCTCCTTATATTCACTTGTAGTTATTGAAGGATTTGTGCAAGCAAACTAACTGAGTGGTCCCAGGTAAGTAGTCCCACTCAGCTGGCTGTGTAAACAAAGGATATGAGGAAGCTGTCGCCTTGTAGCCCCACTCAGCGAGGGTCTGCGGTTCCAACTCTGTACTTTTAGACCTGGGGACGGCACATTAGCATGGCCTCTCCCCACGGGCAGCCTGATTTAGGAGCGCTCTCCAACAGGCCCCCCCTCCTGCACTCGGTGCCCTCGTTCCTCAGCACAATGCAGCTTTCCCGCGGCGGCGGGGCATGGTGGCAGAGTGTTGGCTGGTAAGTGTGTCACCTCGGCTGCGGTTAGGGCACTGTGGCTCGGCGGGGGGCATGGGGGGGTGGGGGGCGGTTCTCTCTCTCATTCTCGCTCCCTACGCCGCGCCCGCCAGAACAGCACTCCTGAAACCAGGGCATGCCCCCAGTGTACAGCGGGATAGACAGCTGCCACCAGCGGCCCAGGAAGGGCCCTGACTTAAAAAGAAACGGAGAAATAGCTGTAACCCAAAAAATGGCTCAGTGAGCCACAAGCCTCCATCGGTGCCCCTATTTTCCTATTTGAGATGAAGTGATGATTACTGCAGCGAGGGAGGGCAGTGGTTATGCAGCTTGCCAGGAGACAGACAGATCCTTCCCCCAGGTCAGGAACTATGGGGAACGGGCAGGATACTTGCATCGTGGGGCTTCTCAAGGTTCCTTTGTCAGCCGTGTTTTGATGTCAAAAACACACATTTTGGTACACATGGTCTGAGTTTATGAGCGTACTGTATATGGATGTACTCACACACAAACGCACATTTCTGCGCTCTAGTGCACATTTGAACACATGCACACCCATACGCATAAACACACTCACATAGGATCTGATTTCCATATTCTTTACGTATTTCCATCAGCTAATGTATCAATCATTTGTAGACATAATGTGTTTTACCTGAAGTAGTCCTAGCTCTCTAGTTTATAGATGCATACAGTAGAAACACTCCTGTTCACATTTTTTGTGCTGGACATTGTGAAAAAGGCAAAATTGATTATGTACTGTATTCTCCGAAGAATTGTTTTAAGCGGAGGGAACATACTTAAAGTGAAGAAATAGATATTAGGTAATCTCCACCAGGGGAAAATGTAAAAAAAAAAATGCCCAAGTGAAAGCCAGTGGAATTCTGCAGTGTTCCCACTTCGCGCTGTTGCTTTATGGATGACTGTTCACAGCTGTAAAACTAGCACACAGTCATCTGCCACTCTGTATTAGGAAGTCTTGTGTTGTTACAGGCGAAACCTTGGACCTTCCTCCATAACATGGTTGAAGAAGAGGACACGGAATGTTTATGCCTGAAAGCTGTGGAAATATTATAAACCAGAAATACCTAAATGCTAAGTAAAACCAGAGTTATCAGAATGAGAGAAGAAGCGTGGTTGACGACACAGCAACTTTTAAAATGGGGCTTTTGTGGATAGGAGAAAATAAAATGAATGACTTCTTTGTTCATATTTCATTCCCTCCTGGGAATGGTCACACAAAGGCTGACTATTTTCCTTTTTTTTGTTACAGTTGGTGTTTACATATATACAGTACATACACACATACATGTGGATTATTTGCGTTCACAGCTAAACTTAGTTAAAAGACAACTAGTGCAAACATGTTCCTCCTAATTGTGCAGTCTGCAAATAGGCACTAAGATTGATGAGCAGATAATTCATGTAAGATGTGTCTTGTTAGAAGTCCACCCTCCATGCCTTAAACAGAGACACTCCATCAGGACTTGAAGTTGAGAAATAAGGTAAGGTCTGAAGTGAATCGATACCTTGGCTGGAGAGTGGTGGCCAGCTGCCAAAGAGACTGGCATGTCCAATATGTCTTATTCTGGACACCAAGAATGAGTAGTGTGACCCCTTAAAAGAAAAGAAATCCTCACTGAACACGCCCTCTAAATGCTATGTTATTCATTTCTTTTCAGTCCCCTATCATTTTTTAAATAAATTGACAAAAGAGACACTTCAGTTAAATCCTTGACTTTGCAGCTTCCTTACCTCTGTATTGAGTCCTCCTGCTGACATTCACCATAAATCAACCCCTCGTTTGCGGTACGTGCTGGACCATCAATTCATGGATGGATTCTTTCGCCATTTAGTTCCATTGTTTCTCAGAAATATATGTCTAAAAGTTTATATTTGACTTTTAACGCAAAACATAGATACTATATCTTTATAGATTCTGCAAACTGTAAATTGAAAAGACGTGCCATTGAAGAAGGCAATCTGCTTTGTTGACATTATAAGTATGTATTTGAGAAACAATTGTGAATTTTGGTCTGCAAACAATTAATATTTTTTGTGAGGACTTTCTGTAATATTGAGGTAAGAAAGATGAGGGTTTAACAGATGGTATGATTTAAATAAAACTTCAACATCAGTCTTCTGCTCTAGCATATCCAAAAGATGGAAAATGTAATCCTCAATTTCACCTGCTATAACCAAAACAAACAAATTATGAGATTCTGAGGTGTACTATTTCAGAACTGTCATTATTATGAGTTCTCTGTGACCTCAGAAAAATCTTGGGAACTCTTCTGGAAGTCTAAGACAAATAAATTCAGCATGGCGGAAATCGAGATAAGGAAAGCGAGCGATAGCGAGTGCAGGAGTGTGAGATCTCTAAGCCATGTTAAGGCGGTGGGGTAGGGCACTGTCATGGCTGTGTGTCTGAGAGGGGCTTCAGCCTTTGGCTTTCGGTGCATTTTAACACACCATAAATCACTCTCCCAGCCGAGCCCTGCATTACGTGAATGATATATTTTATTTACGCTATAGAGGAAAACACACATGGTCCTTATTAATCATCTCCCACCTTTAATAATGAGTCAACTTCCACTCATTCATCACCACTTCCAAAGCCATGCCTGCAGAGCAATAGAGGGGTGGTGGAGGAAGTGCAGAGGAATAGGAAGGAAAAACAAACATGTGTGGCTAACAAGGTGGCAGTTTGAGAAAGATATGTAAAGTTCTTCAGAATGCGATTGTCACATTGTTAAAGCATTAGAGGCCAGTGGTGGAGAGTGGAGTTTTCAGCCAGAGGATTTCAGCAATTTAGTTTGTCACTCTTTTGAGAGCAAAATACTTAGATGACATGAGAACTTTTCTGCTCCCTGACATGTTTATACAAGCTAGCTTCAGCACCATTACTCACTCTCACTTGTCTCCCTTAGAAGTCTCCTCTAATGATCGAGCAGAAGCATAACCACAGCCCTATGACATGCATGTCATAGAAATCTGCTACATTTGCCAATGTGGCTGTATTACTGTCAAAGCTCGTCAAAACCAGTCACTTGAGTCTCAACCCTTCTCCGCCCACTCACCCGCTGAAAAAAAAAGAGAAGATGGGGACTAAATGATAGCTGATTTCTAGTCTTTGTACTTAGATTTGAGATTGCCCCACTATTAGGACTCCAGTCAGATAGAGTAAAATATTTCGGGATGATTCCTCGTGTTTGAAGTGATTTAGAAAACAATCCGTCTTAACAGCTGTCATTGAAAGTTATACTTCACAGCGAACAGAGTCTTTGGAACTATTCCAAAGCACACAAGAGAAGGCAAGGGAGTTGTTGAACACATCTTTACTGGTTTCCACTGTGGGGGGGAAAAGAATAGGCAACTGAGCTAATAAGTGAAAGCAGGCAAGTAGTACTACATTCCTGTATGATGGAGAACAGAGAGGATGCACCATGTGACTGGCTAAAGAAAAGTCATGTGACAGCCTGCAATGGCGCGGGAATCCTTAATGATCAAAACATACAGTATCTGAAAGATACAAAGGCTGCTTAATTGCAAAATAATTTGTAAGAAAACAAGCTGCTAACATCTTCCTTTTCCAAGGACAGCTTATGCCTCACCTCCAGGGTTTAGGGTATATTCTGCCATGATGAAAACCCACTTTAAAACCCAAACTTGTCCATGTTTGTGCATGTGGTTATGTTTTCATTTCAAGTACCCAGGAAAATATATCCGTTTTATAACATCCTCTTTTACTATTTTATTTCTGACTGATGGTGTACATACTTCGATAGATTGCGTGGTTCATGCATATACAGTACAGTATATGCAGCGACAGGAGCAGTTTGTCTAGATACTTTAAAGCTCTACTATTTATGTACTGAGGTATTTGGGGATGTTGCTTGCTTTCACTCCTGGAAACAGTGGAACACGTACAGCTTCAGGCTCTGAAATTGTGTAAAAATAAAGTAACAAATAATTGGAAAGGAGGAAATGGTTTGTCTTTTGATTATTTCATGGATAGTATTCTGTCATTTGGTAATGGGTTAGAGCTTCTCAACTGTGGAGTCTTGCTTATGCTTAATGAACCAAGAAAAAAGGTCATTACAAAACAGCAATATCAATCTTTTGAGAGTGCTATAGCAATCATAAAGAAAGTGGAAAGAAACAGAAATAAGATTTAACATTGGGTTCCAGTAATATGTGCAGAGGAGGTTAACTGCAGTGTTTAGTAACAACCAAATTCTGCATTACCCATTAAAGGTGGCAGTCTCTTTTATTGACCTGTTTCAGTGAATAGTCACACTTGGGTATATAGCACCAATAAACATAATTTTATGAAGTAGCATTTCTGCAATAGCAGGTTAAACGATAAAGATAATTTAATCCACAGCAATTCATTATAAAAAAAAAAATACTAATTAGGATTAGAGGCACACACTTTTCCCTGTTAACACCATTTTCTTCTGGTAATATATTTTTTAACACAAACAATAGCAATATCAGGCAAACACAAGAAACATATATATATGAATCCTATCCCCAGCTCCGAATGATACAAATGTAATGAATTAGTGTTAACAAATTCTTCTTCTCCCCACCCCCCTTTTTTCTGTGATCCCTGACATTTTTCCTCCCTTTTCAGAACAATGATATATCAAAACCTATGAGCCTATAATCCTATTAATAAAGCTCTCTTGTCCACGTTACATTTATTTTCCTTCTAATCTCCTCTCCCACTTTCCTCATGCCCTCCTTGCTCTCTCTCTCCCCCCCTCTCCTCTCCTCTATGTCCCTTGGCTGACCCCTGTGAACATTTCCCCCTTACAAGGCTGAGAAAAACTCAGATTGATACCAAATATAATGGCCATTGTGGGTTTCATAACAAGTGGCTTGGCAGTGTGATCTGGGCAGTTGAGCCTGATGGACCACGTGAGTCATCTTCACAGGTGCAGGCAGGGCCTTGCACACACTCTGCCATTGGTGGTTGGAGGATGAGGGGGGGGGTGGTCCTCAGTTATGCTATGGTATGTGCTGACATCACACCATCGCTGACCTCTCCCTTACTGCACAGCCTGCAAGCTTAATTGCAACGACTTCTCAAGTGTTAGTCCCTTGAGTTAAGAGGACAAGTAAAAATATGTGGTATGTATATACCTTCCCGATGTATGACACATACTGTACACACACACACACACACACACACACACACACGCCTGCAAACACATACCCACACAGGGAGGTGGAGAGACAGTAAGAGAAACAAAAATAAGAAGACAAACTAACTGAAAAACACACATATAGAGGTAAGAGCGAGTGGAAGAGACGTGCACACACACACACACACACACGCACACACACACACGCTTTCTCCAGCCAAACAGATTCCTAAACTAATACACGACACACTATTAACCCCTGTAAAATATCCAACAGAAGCTTAAATAGCAAAACCTTTACATAAAATTGGCAGCAGCACTTGGAGCAGTCATAATGGAGCAGTGTTTGTCCTGCTGTCTGTCTGGTCGCCTGCAACTTCCTCAGGAGATGGAGTGTGATGATGCATAATCCTGATGAAAATCCTTGTCATACATGTCCCAGTAATGGTTTAGGGTGCTGACCATGAGCTGGAAACCACTGCCATCTTCCACAGAGTGAACAAACCAATGGGCGCAGCAGCAGCCCCTACCCTGAATCCATCCTCTCATCCGCTGTACACCAGAGTCAGTCGTAAACCCGTCAGTTCCACAGCTAAATCCAAATGAATCAATCCCAAAGCCTTGCCATCCGTCCTCATGCACCCTCCCTGCCACCCCTACCGGCAGACAGGCTGTGGCACAATGGGTATCTCCCCAAGCCTTGAAGACATGGCCATCGTGCTTAAACAGAATCAAATCAGTCTACGACTAATGGACTGATTAGAAACGCATCAGGAGGCTAGCCTGTGGATGAGATCACCATTCAGCTTTAGGATAGGAGGAAATGCGGTGGATTCTACAGAGCTCTCTCAAGCGCTGTTTGGTAATGTAATAATTTACACACAAATTCTAAATCTCATAAAATGTGTGTTGATATTACTTGGTAATAGTCTGTGTAAATGTGTTGGTCTATATTTTAAACAAAATGTTGATGGGGATAGCGTATTCTATGTATTTTAAATCAAAATGCAAACTATGATACTGTATGATACATTATTAAACCAGAACAGACGGGTTCAATAATGTGGGCACCGTATGAACTGTTGACATTATGTTTAGCTTAATAAAAGACATTTAAATCAATCAGGTCCTTTGTTATTTCTTATCAAATGCAATGAGGGTAACAGTCCCAGTGGGTGGATAAAGTACACATTTACACATCTGAACCATGAGTACACAGCAAGCATTATATTTCATATTTCAAAGTGCCGAGGAATTACACAAATTGAAGGAAACATGCGGCGTTGTAAAATTCTCCAGTGGTCCATAAGTTGAGGATTTGTCAGCAGGCGTGGTGAACAATAAAAGTTAAGCATTGATGGAGTAAGTGAAAAGTTTAATGTGGCTCTCACTCGGCTGCATAATGTGTTGTGACCGATGAAACATTTCCCCCTAGTTTGCACAGCTTTCTGTCAGCGCTGATGTAAGAGCGCTGCAGGCAGAGACCTGGGCTTGCCCTTTAAACTGCCTCCCGTCTTTTAATTTGGTCCTCTCCAGAAAAAAGCGAGCTGAAAATAATAGGTGGTGTATAGAAAAAAAAAGGTTGAACAATACAATATACTATCACATTCTTTGTAGCGAGGAGATCAAAAAATATATTATGGGTCCATGTGGAGCATATATGGAGTGTTTTATTTTTATTTTCTTATGAGAACATTTAGTCAAAATGAATGCATGTAGCTGTCCTTACATACAGTAGGGTGACCCAGTGACCTGTACTAATGATAAAGGAAGGTTATGCTTTAATCTATAATCATTTTACAGATTTGCGTGCGTCCCTCGCCACAAAAATGTATTTTGACAACACATTTTACGGGGGAAATTAGCACAACATAACCTGAAAAACAATCTCTGAACAACTGTTACACTGGAGATGTGAGCAGACACTGGCTCATGGCGGAGGATAGAAATGCTTTACATGAAAATCTAATAGGCAATTTATATTTAAATTCCCTCTGTCTCTAATGGGGTGGATTTAAAAGAGCAAGGGTCTGCTTTTAAAGCCCTGCATGTTGCCGCCCCACACACCACCTCCTCGCGGTCTACATAACCCCCTTTTTTAAACAACCTGCATTTCCCACAGAGGCTTTCATCCTCCGCTTTAACAGCATCAGCCGTGGGCTTGGCATGGGCACTACGGCAATGTCACAGAAGCAACTTGAACCCAAAACAAAGCCTCTCATTAAAATATCTCCAGCGGAAGGCTGAGCGGACTAAAATGCTACATTACCCTTTCTAGCTAGCACGCGGCAGAGATCAAAACACAGGTATGCTACAGAGAGAGGCAGGCGCCCTACTTGAAACACCTGAGGCCTCCAACTGGCAGACCTTGAAAACGCATATGTCGTCGACGGTGAGCGGCCACACAGGCAGGTACTTTGGGTCAGGCGGCTAATGAAGATGTTAGGTGAAGTAGGCGGATGAGCATCTGCTCTGAACACAAAGTGAGTGCCACGGAAACAAGGTGGCCAGATGTGGCCTTTGATGGCTTCCTGTGTCACAGGCCAATCAGATGATCCCCCGTCCTCCCTGCATGCCACTCATTTTAATATGACTGCTAAAGATAGCAGCTCACCCCCATATACAGCCCGTCAAGTGAAGCACTAGGGTATCACTCAGTGATATCATGTTGAAACACCCGGGTACGACAGACGGCTACAGCCATCAGCTGGATGAAAAGGCTGTCATCACAGGTGCATAAGATGATGACATGTCAAACGCAGATGTCATATTGGTGTATCTGTGTGAGTGTACAACCCAACCAAATTATCAGAGGTTTAACAGGGGGCTTCACGTGCAACACAATGTATATTTTGGAATGGAAATGGCATTCACCACTACACTACAGGATAGACATAGGTTAGGAATTTGTGTTTTACATGCCTGACACTACATTTTCATAACTAATATCATTACTGTAAAGAAATATTTTGATTAGTGTATTGATCTGTAAAAAATATATACAATAACATTAGTGCGATAAGGTACTGTAAATGAGATAAACAGTATTTTCCTACATGTGCATACATTACCAAGTCAGTTGTGGCTTTTGTGAATGTGTGATGCCTTGAGGACATGTTGAGGGGACCTGGTGCACTGTATCATCCCCCTTTCTTAATAAAGGCCATAGTGCCTTCTGAGCATAAGGAAAGTTATGGAAAATATCCCTCACCCAAGGACACAGGACCAGATGTGCTAAGACTTATGGGAGCAATCATAGGTGGCCAAGGCTCTGGTGTGGGCCTTATTAAGTTAGGCTGCTATCCAGCACCTTCAACTTATTAAGCTGTCAAGAGTTGCAATGATTAAAACCAAAGAAAGGTCACTCGCAGACCTTCAGCATTGTGCAGACCCTGATATTTGCTTTTAGGCCCCAGACCTAATGAAGACATTTTACTTGATACATGCAAGAGGGACTTTTCGAGGTAGTCTTTTCAGGGGGACCTGTTTTCCATGCAGGAAGGCTTGTAAAAATGTAGAAACTGTACCCGCTCAATGCCTCTCACTCATTCCACTTCTTGCTTCTCTTTTCGACCTCCCTTTTCCATCCTATCCTTCCAAAAGCATTGAATCCATGCAGCGGTTACATAGAGAGACATATAGACAGAGGAGCTGAGAATAAGTGAGTGAATCAGAGACCTGGATAACCATGTTCTGTTTTGCACCCCCCCCCCACCACATTCAGCAGTTTTGCATAATATCAGCACGTGTGGGGATCAAAGGGAGCAGGTTAATGGGAAGGGGGCCAGGGCATAATTACAGGGAGGGGACAGGTTGGCGAATAGTGGGTGGAGGAGGGGCCTGGCCCTGTTAATATGCTCCCATTCTGCTGACAGCAGGATTCCAATGTCTGGTGTCGAAGATTAAAAAAAAAAAAGGGGGGGGGAACCCATCAGAAACACCAACACAGAGAAACAAGAAGAAAAAAAAAACAATCTTGGTGAGTTTATTGAGAACTGTCAGGGGCGGTCATCAGACGATAGGTGACGGCCACCGCTCGCAGATTTATTCTCCTGTCACCGCTGATGATGTCATCCAGAGAGGACAGCGGTAGATGCTGGGGCCAGGTGGAGAGGAGGGGAGAGGGAAGGAGACGAATGAGAAGGAGATGGAGGAGAAGAGTCCAGCGATAGGGTATCGGGTTCAGGGATTACAGCCCTGCCGGGCACAAAATCAATCATGGTGGATTGAAGTGGGGCGATGGAGAAAGGGGCGGTGGAGGGGGGGGCGGTGGAGGGGAGGGCGTAGGGGGGGGTTACAGTCTGCGAGGCAGAGGGTTTGCCGCCATCTTCAACGAGCGCCACTCAGTCGCACTATTTCTAATTTCGGTCCCTGCTGAGAGACGTGGCGTGTCACCCGTGTCATCCTCGTCTCCGGCATGTCTGGACATCTTTCCCCCTTTCCCACTCTCTCCCCCTCTCTGTCTCTCTTTCCCTTTCCCTCTTCCTGTCTTCCCTCGATCTATCTACGTAGGTGCGCCGGCATTCTGACACCTGCCCAGGTGGATATAAATGTGACCATGCCAGAGGGCCTCGTATTACCGCAGAGGTCTAATTCTGACATGCCTTTGACACTTGGTGAAACCTGTATCATTAGCAGGAGACAGGAATGAGCTATGAAATGCTGGGGCAAGGGCAGTGAAAGAGTGAGAAAAGAGAAAGTGTGGTACAGAGGGAGAGAGGGAGAGAGAGAAAGAGAAAGAGAGAAAGAGTAAGAGAAAAAGTGTGTCTGTCTGAGTTCAAAGCATGCCCTTGACTTCAGAGAGATAAATAGAGGGAGAGAGATCGAGATAGATAGATAGATAGATAGATAGTTAGATAGAAAGAGATAGTGATAAAGAGAGAGGGATGGAGAGAGAAGGGGAGAGAGAGAGCAAGAGAGAGAGAGAGAGAAAGAAAGAGTCTGTTTTGGCAACCCACACGCATAAAATTGTAAATGACAGATATGTAAAACTGCAAGGGTCAGGGAGAGTTCTGCCGGGTCTCTGAGGAGTTACAGAAAGCTAATTGACACAGCAAACATGATTGAGGCTGAGTATGGCATAGAGTCAGCCTCTGAAACAAAGGTTCTGTTTATCTACAAAAGCATGACAAGAGAGCCATGTTGGGTTTGAGCTGAGAACACAGGGTGAATACAGTACATTGCTAAGGACAAGACAGAATTCATTGAAAGGATATTATAGTGTGATGTTTGTTTCTGCTTGACACGTTATAAAACTAGAAAGAAGGGTTATACCTTCAGAAATTCCCAATCAGGAGTAGGCTACACATACCCAATGGGGTACATAAGCAGTTAATGAAGGATTGTGTAAATAAAAGTAGTACCTATATACTGTATAGTACTACAGTATACTATCACAATAATAATTTGGCAAAGAGAAAAGCATGTTAACTATATACAGTTTTATGCAGCTGGTTTTAAATACAGCTGGTTGTTGAAAGCATCAGTTTGACTCTAACCTAGAATTTAATTTATACTTTATTATTTCTATTCAAATCCAAACTGGATAACCAGAATATTCCACAGTAAAAGCCAAGATTCTAGTGATCCAATAACAAATGTGTCATTTTATTATAATACTCACACTGTACAATGAACTCATAATTATAACGGAATGCAGCAATCTTATCTGTTGTGTCTTGTAATGCCATATTAGATTCTATTTCACTATATGTTATAGAACTTCAAGGACATTTTGGTGAGACAAGGCTAGTGACAGAGCCACAGGTCTAAGATCAGTGTTTCCTACAGATATCATAACCATGGCTATAATTACCTCAATGACAGACCTAGCCTCAGATCAGCTCATGGGACACACCTCCATCTATTCCTACCATGACTGCTGGCAACGTCTGTTTTAAACCTGAACCTCCTGTCCGAGTATTTGGCCTCCCAACGGTTTAGTCACATGTCAGTCAGTCTAAAGTCATTATCATATGTCCTCTAAACCAGAGACATCGATGTGTGATGACTGTCTCTGTCGACCTGAGGGCTGGAGGCTAAATGAGAGCTGTCTGCATGAAGAAGAAAAAAACCTGTTCCAACCTCTTGTCTCTGCAGTGCCCTCCATGGATTCCATGCCCTAAATAGTTATGTTTTACCCCAGGCTTTTCTCCTTTACCATCCTACTCTGCTGAAATGAATGTGTTTCATATTACCTGGGTGATGGAGGGGATTTAGATTTAGCTAATAAAGAAAATAAATCTACAACATTTACAAAGTCTCAAAACTTATTGAAAACTACTGATAAGGAGAACGTGTACAAACATGAATGTTTAGCTGCTCTTGCAGGGGTTTACCAGATGCTGACAATGCAGTGATTCAAGTCAAAGACTTCTGGCAAAACAAGACAGAATCTTTCAGCCGGTAGCTATCCCAACAGGCGCAATAAGTGAATAAAAATGTGCTGCTGAGAGCTTCTTTTTACTACACTACAAGCTAATATTGCTAGCTAGCATTAAATTAGCACAATACAAACACAAAAAAAATCTGTCTATCTTTGTGAGCCGTTATATGCTCATTATGTTGGATCCATCAACAGTTTGAAAAGCCTGAGCGATCCCTTTTTTCACCCTAATAGTTCCCGAGATACACTAAACTCCAGTTGAAAGCTCCAGTTACCTGAAACAAATTGCCTGAAGAAATCTGAACTGCCGCTACTCTGCAAATGCAAGTTAGGAGACATACAAGCACTTCAAAACATAAAAGCGCACACACACAATACTCCTGTGTTTTCTTTTTCCTTTTTTTCCTTTTTTTTTTGAATTGTCCGCTTAAAAAAAAGATATAAATAAAGGGAAAAAACAGGAACCTTGTAGTCTGTGTGTGCTGTACGCATGAAGAGTTTGGGCTTTGGGCAAAACATCGTGTTACACCCCTCCCCCCCCCCCGCAGTCCTGCAGTATAAAAAGAGCTTTGACACAGCGGTAAGACAAGACTTTCACAGTGTGTTTGAGTGAATGTAATATGTTAAGATGTTACCAACGTGGTTTCCATTACAGTAGAATAACAGATTCACATTTTGTAGAGATAAGCGCTGAGGGGGCGTTCGGAGCATAGCCTGCTGTGGTATACCCAGTATTTATGTCGACTTATTTCACTGCTTGGATAGCATTACATCGTACGAGATTGATGATGGGCGACACAATAACAAAACAAAAAATCACGAGATACAGCATGTATGTGATATATGAGGAAAAGAAGTATTGACAGGAATAAGACTTCTGTTTTGGTGTTTGCACATCAACATAAACTAAGCCCGGAATGGGCTAATCCTGCTTTTGGAACCGCAGGCAACAAGCACGGTGTTGCTTTTTTATTTATATTTATTTTTTTCCGATGAGGTCATGATGTTTCTCTGCTTTATCTGGTTGGTTTCTCTACCCCAAACCCCCCCCCTCCATCCGCCTCTATCTCACTCTCTCTCTCTCGCTCCTTCTCTAGAATTCTCTCTGCTCTTGTGGTCCATGCCATTTGAGGGCTTATAGAAGGCTGTGAAGCCCAGGTTGGTTATGGCAACAGAGGGCTCCCCACAGAGATAAGTCAAGACCATCGACCCAGAGATCCTGAACACACAGTCGTGGAGAGGGCCGCACAGACACACACAAAGAATGCACACATACAATCCTCTTTACCCCATTGATGACACATTGGCAGAGGGTGGTCTATGCCAAAATACATTTTCTTTCATAGTTTGAGGTGTTCTTCAGTTAACAACAAGAATCCTCTCAGTCATTTACAACTACAACAATGGCCTAAACCATTTCGGCTCAGTGTCCTTGAATATTTGTTGGAAAACAAACTAAAATGGTCATGAATTGGTCTGTGAATGAGAAATCTGTTCTAGTTTGGAGTGGTGTACACAGCTCCCAGCATCTGCTGGAGACAACAGCATGAGAGACAAAAACAGATTATATGTAGACAGAATCAAATTTTTTGGAAACACAAAAAAAAAAGACTAAATAAATAAATAGACCACAGCATTTAGCGGTGGACGGCCAGCAAGAGGAAGGGTGTCTTATAAAACCAAACAAAAACTATTTTACCTTTTACTCCTTCCTCTATCCCCTCTCCCTTTTTGACTTTGACTTCCCTGCCTGCCCTGCACTTCCCAGCTCCTAGGTATTGCTAAAATGATTAGCTTCTGGCAATCAGCCCCAGGGCCGAATCAGCTTTGTAGTGGTCAGGGCAGACTTATCACATGACGGCCAGACCCTCGGGCTGGCCTGGCGCTGCACGCTGGGCAGGTGAGACCCACATCAGGGCTTGCAGAATTCCCCAGATGGGTGCGATGAGTTCACAAGCAGCTTTAGCAGGAACCAAATTGCGGCAGATTGCTGACACATAATCGTTTTAAAGGGGTGAGTGTGTGTGTGTGTGTGTGAGTGTGTGAGTGTGGAGAGAGGGGGGTGAGTCCTCAACACACAGTTCCTCGCACGCACACACGCACGCACGCACACACACACGAGCACAGTGTGCTCCTACGGTACGTTCCAATGCGCGCGCACAGCGGTGGGGAAGACAGAACGAGGTCAATGGCGACGCCGGTGGAAGCTGTGGTTTCCGACCGATGAGCATGTCCCGGGTTCATCACTTTAAACAGGCTGAAGCAGCAGGAGAGAGATCTGCTGCCGAGCGGAGCCCGTCCCAATTAGGATGAGTCATGCACAGTGGCAGGGCCCTCCGCACGCACACACACACACACACACAGGCACACACGCACACAGACACCTTCACCCTCACTCTGGGAGACAGCTCGTCCTATCAGAGGTGAGCTTGCCCTGGCAGCTCCGAGTGTGATGAAGAGAAGGGGCTTGGAGTTGGAGGGGGGCTGGGGCTAAGGGTGGTGGGAGAGGCTGCGTGAATCACTTTCTCTTCCTCCCTGCTTCTTCTGTTTCTCCACCTTTACTCCAGCACTTGGGCGGTTCCTCGTGGTGTAGCGCAGGGCCCCCGACCGCAGACACCCGCTCCCAGTGGGACGGCTGAACTGAGTGTCGACCCCACCAGTGGACCTGACGTGTCGGTAAACAGAAACACCCCTAGCTGCCACCCCAAGCAACACACGCACACACACACACACACACACACACACACACACGTACTCACTCTCTCGCTCGGTGTACTATCTCCCCCCCACCTCTTCACCCCAGATCAGCGCCCCCAAACAACCCTGGAGCTGCAGCCCACCGCCCTCTGCTCCTGCGGCATGTCAACTCTTCTGCAGACACACACAGGCACACCTGTGTGTGTGTGTGCGCGTGCGTGTGTGTGTGTACGTGTGCAGGTGCGCCAGACAAGGGGTGCGGCTGGTAGAAATAAAAATAAGAAACGTGAATATAACCATAACGTTATGAAATAGCATGACATAAACCAGGTACATGTACACATAAATAAACTGTTTCTTATTTTAACTGATGTGTGATTTATCTTGATACTAACCATTATCCTTATACAAAAGCAACAACAAATGTAAAAAACTAAAAAGAACAGAAGCACAACAGTAAATCCCTCTCGAATCCATCCACTTCATACAGTAAGTGCTAAATGAATTAGCTGAGTTTGATTCAGCCTGCAGTTGCTGATGCCCTGTGTCACATCAGCCTTGTGTGTGCAGGTCTTGTTTTGGCCAGCTGTCACAATGAGTCGTGTGTTGATTGATCATATACGTACTGGCATATTGGTCAGCCCAGGGGAGGAGGGGGTTTCTAACACCAGAGGAAGTCCCTTTCCATGTTTAAACAGCTTTCACATCACATGCTTGCTCACACACACACACACACACACACAGATGCAGACACATGCACACACACACCTGATCCTGACAATCACCATGCCACTACCGATCTGCACTCAGCTGAGGTCACAGCACAATGACAGCTGTTACAGAGTCCCTATTACCGCTACGCAGTGGGGAATTAAAGACAAACAAACCTACAGCCACTGGAGGAGGACAAAGGTTCATGTGTGTGTGTGTGTCTACAGTATGTGGGTCCTATTTGGGGAAGACATACAGTGTGACTGTCATTCGGCCATGTTTGTACGAGGTAATAAGGGCAGAACTCTGCTGTTTTTCCATTTCCTCTCATGTCTCTCTCAGCTAACATAACCAGTGCTGTAAAACACCTCCTGTGTAGTGTCGAATTCGGGGCCATTTGTCTCTGTATTGTTTTAACCATGATATGGAGACCGTTTGTGAATGGGTGGAGAATACTTTTAGTATTAATATCATATGATAAATGGGAACTGTATTCTACTGTAATTTATATGACAGTGATTCTTGACAGAATAACAGCATTTTATTTTATTAGAGTGACACATCTACCAAGAAGTCCTCACATGGTCAAGATTGTCTGTGGAACCGTAAACCGCCACATTCCTGTGGTGTTGACTCATGCAGTGCTCCTCTCTGGTACAGTCTCACCTTGAGTGTGTAACACACACTCTGGGAGCGAGGCCCCACATGTGCTCTGCACTATTTAGCATGCGGCTCGGGCACAGTGCCACCGTGACTTTTAACCCCGGCTGGAGGGGGTGGGTGGGTGAGTCTGCGGCCCCCTCCCCAAGGGAATCTGGTACTCTAATAGTAATTTAAGTGTAAAATCTGGTCCCTGGGAAAAAGGTCATTGAATCTGCATAAGCCCCCTTGAGCCAGGCTTAGGACCCTGTCGGCCATCAAGCGCGATGTGCAGCCCCCCAACCACGCGCACAATCCACCACCCTTCCCTCCATCCCTCTCACCGTCTCTTTAAAAAACCCATCTCCTTTCTCAAGCCCACCCCCCTAATCGGAAATGCAGTGCCAAATAGTCCTTGATCTGAGTGCGGGAACAGCACTTTAGGTTAGCGGGTGTGTGTGTGTGTGTGTGCGTGTGTGTGTGTGTCTGTGTGTGTGTGCGCACCTACTGTATGAGGAGACACAAATGAGCAGAGATCAATATGACACATATGTATGTCATCATGTCTGCAACACATGTTGACACATACTGTAACGCATGCACACACACACACACACACATACACGTTTTGAGGTGTGAAAGTGTTTTTCATATTAAAGTGTTTACGCATATGTTGTTTTGGTGATTCTGATTGGGGTTACTCTTTCACTGTAGCGCTCCACTTCCACTGCCATGAGTTTCCAGGAGGGGGACTTGCAGTCAACAGATGGCAGAATCAGCTGAGGGCAAACAACTATGAAGTTCTCATCTCAAGTACATTTAAAAGCATGTGGAATAAAATGGCTGTCAACTAGACAGCATGAGAGAACACCATTTATTTTGTTTTATTTTATTAGCTTATGTGGCACAAGGCAAAAAATACACACTCTCTAATTCCCCCTCTCTCTCTCTATCTTTCTCTCTCTCTTTCTCTCTTACAGTAAACATTATTACAAATTATGAAAAAATCACTTTGGCAGGGCACTTTCACTGCTACATATGAGTATCTTGAGTGTCTACAAACCTAGAAAAGCTGAAATCAGACAATGCAGTCCATTTCTATTGGGTTCCCTATATCTGTATATACTGTAGGTCTTTTAGCAAGCTGTTTTGATTTTGCAGGGCTTTTGATGTCAACAAGTCCAAATAATACCGCCCCCTCAATGTCGCCATCTGACTATCTCCATCCACGTATTGAGAACTGGCCCTGGATATGTTGCATGTTTATGTTTCCCAGTGATACCTCCGACCGGAATCTCTGTGAAAATGTACCTGACCTAGGAACACTCTCAGGTGGGTACCGAGTCACGGATGTCCCAGTGGTACCTCCAGAAACCCTGCCGGGCCCTCTGTGAAAATGTCAGCTACAGCAGCTACAAAGTCATTAATTCCAATGTGCACTGGGCGTTAGACCATGAATGGAACTTGCAAGCTGCTGCATCATGCTGCTCTGTACATACAACATTACAGTAGCCTACATAAACCCCGTGGCACATAGATACCCCAGCCTCAGAAGAGCTGACATGATTTTATTTTTGACGGCAACATCTCAGCATACAATGTTATGATCTTGAGAAACTGAGATAACCTAGCTTCTAATAGTTGGTAATGCAGTAGGCTAACACCCTGAGCCCAGCCCTGCTGGCATATGACACTTACGACATATGATGTTAAAGAATGACCCTCATCAGATGAGGTGTTGCCTCCTGAATACCGACCCTACTGTAGTTCCCTGACACAGCTCAACATTTGGCATTATACGTGGTAGAGCAGCAAAGCCTAGCCTGTTACTTCAGCACACTACTCAGAAGAAAGGGTGGGATGAGCAGGGGCTCATTTGCATTAAAGCAAAAGTCACCAACACAACAATATTATGAAAGGGCCTTTTACAGTATGGGCTTTGGAATGAGCTCTAATAAATAATCTATGTGGCATTTTCACTTAAGCATGTCACATACATTGTATTGCAGTAAGACCTCAAGGAAGTGTCAACATGTGGAAAAGGTGAATCATTTTAGCCCTTTAACTGCTACATTAACACATATTTTTATTTGAGCATAACCATTGCTAACAAAAGACTGTGTAGTGGTATACAAATCATGGGTAAAGAGGTCAATACTATTCCTCACACCAGTTTCTTTCTGTGAGCATGGCACCTTTAAGAAGCATGATAATTGTATGGGCAGGGCAAAGTTGGATGGTGTTTTAATAATCAAAACAATGTCAGGCTTCATTTCCTCCTGCACTGCCATTTAACAAAGAGGTGTTTTGAAGACATACAGGAGGCGGTCATGATAGTCCATCCCTTGAGCATTTTCCATATTCCAAAACATGTGGGAATGCTTTCTCTAACACATAAAAGGACACCGTACTCTAAAAGGAAACAGAGCCACATTGGCACAACGGTAATTTTGACAACTTCTCTCTTTATGTTTCTGCAGCGTTAACCTTGAGGCTGGCGGACCTCCTTTGAAGTACTTGCCGCCAAGTGTGAAAGTAAACATTAAGGTCAAGAAGTCAGCCAACTGTGGGTTATTAATGAAGAGTGCGTGGTGTCTTCAAATTTTAACCCAAAGGAACACGTTAGATATCCAGGGAATTTTGTACCATGCATAAGTCATGAAAGAATCTACACACTGTAGTTATTTAATAGAAATATGGAAATAGTTCTGTTTAGCACAGCTTATTATAGTTAGTTTTATCAAACGTAGCCATGGTGTCCTAGACTTGGAGACCTAGCCCACTTTAAGACACATAGCCCTGTTGAGACATCAATTAATAATGTGCCAAAGATCACACTCTCTTTTTTTACACCAGAAAATAAATAGAACAGTTGGGACACAATACACAGTGCACAGCACAGAATAAAGCATTCTCCTCCACCCAGAACCACAGGCAAAAGTCGATGTGCCTGAGATCAATGGGACACTTGTAATGGATGACGATAGATCACTGGTTTAATATTACACCGGTGGCGGCGCTGGCCTTACCGTATCTCCAACGAATAAATGTTAACCTGTAATCCTTTTCCTAAAAGAACACTGGCATTGTTTGTCCACGGCGCAGACTAACCCTGCCATTGATTGGGCCTTTATTGAATGCTCAAACACTGTGTGCAACGATTGATCACTCCCAATTAAATGTGCACTGAATGTTTCCTTTCATACCTACATCCACACCTACCCACCACACAATGTTGTTTAATATTTCATAGAAGCTGTGACCAGCTGTGGTTGGATTATGAAGGCAGAGACAAATGTGGCATCTCAATGCGATTTGCAATTTACTCCAGTAGTATTATTTCCCTTCTCTCTCACACATTCAATGCTGTTGTTGGCTTGATCCCTGCACTCGACCCCTGACCCTTGACCCTGAGACATCTGACCAGTCACCACTCTGGGGGAAGCAAATTAATAGAAGCATTGCTTGTTAATTGCATAAGGGGCCACCTAAGAGATTCATCACCTCAGTCATGGCCATTGCTTTACTTTGAACCCCCACCACTCCCCAATCTTGGTTTCCCAGAGGGCATTTGGGGGCAGGCCCAGCTGTGCTTTTCCTATAACCCACCCTGTATATGCTGTGTAATTATTCAGCATCAGCCCTTATTAATCAAGTCGATGCCGCTACGTTTTAAATGGAAATTGCTGGGATTAATACAAGCATTTTGTCCAGGAAACCTTGATGGCTTTAGCCCACTAATCGAATTGGAATAAAGAGGCCACAGCAATGGAAGAGACTTGATTGAATTAAGGCAAAGGCAACAGCACAGCATTACACTGTGTCTGCCAGCAGGGTCCTAAACCAGACTCTAATGCCACTCAGGTGTTAGAGTGCATAACATGGCATAGGTGTTTCCAGAACAAATGTATAATTATTAGCAGTGGTTCCCAAAGTGATTTTTTTTTTATATTATGTTTAAAATAATAAATATTTGTACATAATCTTTTTTTGTATATAGGTGCAATAAAAAATAATAAAAAAACTTGTTTTGGGATGATGATTATAAGAATTCAGTGGCGTAGGTATTTCAATAATGCAGAAAGTGTGACTTAAGGTTCCTACAGTATATGGAGATTTTTCATTGTAAACAATCCCACTGTTTGGGTACAAACAAATTCACAAGACGGCACTCCCACCACCACCTCCTTGCACACATCAACATATTTATATCAACACTCATAGTAAGTCATAAATAAAAAAACAGAGTTGCTGTATTATATATGTACTCAGACTTTCTGTCATTATATAGTACACATAGTCTCTGTATGTCTTGCTCTCTCTGTGTTGCAGTTCTGGGGTCAGCTAGACAGTTGAGAGTCTGACCACGATGCCAATTATCCTCTGGCTTCACCACCGGATACATGACACCGGGCCCACACAAGGTACAACTCCTACACACACAAACATACACCCACACACACTCCACAAATATATAATATACTTACAGTATACACAAGATACATTGTGTACAAACCCATGGTCATTATGTGAAATCCAAGGGTATAGATTTAATGAAATATCACATTTCTATGAAATACTAATATATTTAATCTATTGATATCATATTTTTAAATATGTAATGTACAAGTAACCAGCTATACTTTTAAACAATTGCAATATAAATGCAGCCATCTCATAAGGTGCATAGTTCAACCAAAGTCTCTGCTGTACATTATTCAGAACGCTCTACAACCCCCCCACCCCCTCACACACACACACACACACGCACACACACACACACACGCACGTACGTACACACACGCATGCACGCACGCACACACACATACACACACACACACACACACACACACATCTTTCCTACCCACCACCCAGAGTGACAGACAGATTAGATTGGACACAGTTGACGGCGGTGAAAGCAATCGGATCTGGTGTTTGGCAAAGGTGTTTTTGTGTAAAAATGACACACAGACCTCACTCTCTCTCTCCCTCTCTCCATGAGAAATGCCATTGGCACAATCTCACATGGCGATTACTATCAGGCCTGGTGAAGGTGTTCCCTTGCCAACATGTCATTTCCTGTCATTTGTTTGTCAACTGACGACAGCTCTGTGTCTTTCCCGTGTGTATATTAGTGTGTGTGTGTGTGTGTGTGTGTGTGTGTGTTTGTTTGTGATGCACATTGTTGTATATAGTCTCTCTTTTCCTCCCTGCAGCACCTGTTCTTCAGGTATCGCCTTCACATTTGAAATGGCAGTGACATTTTTTGACAGCATGTAGATAGATAAGATTTGTTGCGCCTATGAGCCATCTAGGGATTAGAAACACACACTCCTTTTGGCAGGTCCTGTCTAGATAGCTTTCTCTTGGCAATGGGAGATCCAACCCAACAGCTCTCGTGATTGTGATCTATGTACAGCTGCTTAGTTTTGCATTGACTGTGACAGGGGTAAAAAAGCGTCAAACCGCTTACTTTGTTGCTCTACACAGATTCATGCATTTCAAATTAGAGGGCTGTGGGAGTGGAATTTATTATGGACATTTTACACAGTGTTTTTTTAACGAGCAATAATTACATTTGTAACTTTACACATTATGTATTCATTATTCCATTTTATTACAAGCTATTGGATGGAAATAGCAGGTCTTCCCAGCCACTCCAAAGCTGTGTCATATCTTAGGATTTCTGTGTTTGAAAGTTCACGCTGACCCAAAACAGAATGCTTCAACGCCTGTGATAGCTACTAATTGAAATGGAATTACTGACCCTCAGAGATATTAAACATCTGTCGAGGCCCTTTTCCCCTCCACACAGATGGACAAATGAGCAGCAGTGTGTTCTTGGCCCATCCCTTCCCTATATGTGGATTTCAGGGCCTGCTATTTATAGTGTTTTGGCCGATAAACAGTTATCTCATTGGCTCTGTCAAATCAATCATGTCAGTCTTGTTTAGATCCTGGCCCGGGGAGGGCTTGTGTGTTTGTGTGCACTATCACAGAGAGGGATGAGGGACATGTAGCAGAGAAACATGGCATTCACATATCCACAGAGAGAGTCTTATCAACTCTGGCACTATTCTTTTATGCTGGTGCAGCACTATGGAACGCCAAATGTGCCAAAACATGTCTAAACACATTAAAATAATGTTTTTACATTTACAGTATTATAGCCTATGTAAAGACATAACAAAAATGCCCATAGATATTTTGATTAATTATAGGTATAATAATATAATAATTTCATCTGACACAGCAGATATGTCTATGTCAGTTTCAGATAGATTTCTGCTTACAAGCAGTAAATCCCATGCTGTATGTTGTTAGCCTTCTAGTTGCTAAATTTGCCATGGCTAAAGTGGGTTACTGTAGCTGCACCTTCTACTGGAGAGAATGTCTTACATCTTCTAAAATTAAATTAAACCACTGCATGTATTGCTGCACACTATTAATTCAAATCATAACTCAAGTCATAACTTTTTAGATATTTTGTGTGTCCTTCACCCTAAATATTTCCCCTGAAAAATCTAATATTCTTCTCATCTGCAGATGAGATCAGTTTTAATAATCTTCAATACAATGTATGTTCACTTCCTGCACACTTTATTATTCATTAGCAATTGTACAATGATGGACATACAACATGTAGGCATAACAAACGTATTTTGACCTTCCATGAGCAGGCCAACAGCTACAAGCTGTGTTTATTATGCTGGCACTAGTTTGCCAATATCTAAAATGGCAACATACTGTAGATTCATTTGTTGTTAATTTTGACTGTACAATCCTGTTTAACTTTTGACAAGCTGATGTATTCAGGTTCCATGCTCCACAGCAAAAACACATCTGTTTAGATGTTGTCTTGGGTACAAAGAGCAGCTACAAACTGTACCTTATGCCAGGTACACGATTTTGACCCATTTTCAGCGTCGGGACAGAACGTGGCTCATCGAGAGCGACGACAGGCGTCTTTACCGTGTAGTGTGACATATTCCAGGATTGGCTACGAGTCGTCTGCGACTCCTCACAATGTCAAGACGAAAAGGCTACAACGTCTCGACATCCCCTACAACATGTTCCGACATATTCCTTCGCGTTAACCAATAGGATGGCAGGATGCTCTCCGGCGGACTATGTCCGGGGCGGCAGTGGCGCAGTGGGTAGCTAACTCCGCACCGAGTGTGTCCACACATCCATACACCGATTGTGTGTGAATGGTGAATGTGAGGCAATACAGTAAGATAAAACAGCGCTATATAAATGCAGCCCATTTACATGTCAATTTGGTGAAGAAAAGGACGGGTGCTACTGCCGCTGTCAAAGGGACACATGAAACAGAAGAGCACTTTGTTGAACAATGGCAACTATAACCTGCTAGCTATAGGCCTAGCTATGTTATTGCAACGTGATCGGAATACGTTCTTTACCTCAAGTTCCCTTTGAAGGATAAACATCCCATACTGTCCTCTGCCTGACACCCAGGAACGGGTCCACAGTTAACTTTCTTTCTTTTTTTTTTTTTTTCTTTCTTTCTTTTTTCTGAACATGAAATCCCCAGCTTCACACACAGCGCTTGTGTAGCCATTATTGACAAATACTTGACCGGCGCCGTGAACTATGAACTCGCAGCTATGATGAACAACTTTTTGACCCTTCCTCCCCGATGACACATGATCTCTCGCCAGGTCATGAACGACCGCATACGGTGATCGCTCGGTGTAATACGTGTAGTGTTGCCAGTCTCCCTAACCCGACACATCAAGAATGTACGGCACAATGTTCGTCTAATCTGACATGGTGACTATCGTGAAAGACAATAAAAGTCGTGTAGCGTGTACCCGGCATTACAGAACATTTCTTTTTGTTCACATTTACATGTCATTTGTGTGTATTCATGTTTCCTTTCCCCAAGAATATAGATTAAACATTTTTCCACATTTAGCCTTCCATACAGCACAAACATTTGCATGAAGCCAAATGGAAACTAGAAATAAAACACACAGTTCAGCAACTGGACACTAGTTCTTTCAAGATATGATTGAGTACATTGTACGATCTCTTGTCTCTGAAGCATACAGTACATTGTGTTGTGTATTAAAACAGCTTATCCTTTGGTTTCACATAGCTCAGTCTGAGTCGGGATCTTTCTCAAGAGACCAGTTAACCCCCACATTATCTGGCATTCCAACACACCCCTCCTCCTCTGCTTCATCCTCCTCGTCGTCCTCCCCCATCGACGCCAACTCTGTTGCAGGCCCCAAACATTACCGAAAAACCCCAGCGTCACTTGGCCTGATTTATGGTGTCATTAATGTCAGGCTATCAGTGGACATGAGCACATAAGACAAGAGACGAGCCGCCCCCAAAAACAAATAGTTTTGATTAAAGTCAAGGACATTCCGTACAGCTTTTCCGTAGACAGTCATTCATCACATTTTATGTTGACCCACCCTCTCTCTCTCTCTCTCTCTCTCTCTCTCTCTCTCTCTCTCTCTCTCTCTCCTTCCCTTAGTTTATGTGTGCTTGTGTATGTGGTGATAGAGATGGTGTTAGTGGCTGCTAAACCACTGGCTGAGCTAACATAGATACACACAGCTTACATGATTGTAAGCTCATGGATATACAAAGTTAGAATACTGCTGAGTGGATTAATTAAAACCTAAAGGAGACTGCAGCATGGAGGTCTATCGATACAAACAGTGAGGGCTTGGTTTTGCCAAGACTCATTTATTTCACCTCTAAGTTTGTTATTATTCATATATGACGAAGATGGCCTATTGCGTTGAAAAGATTCAAAGACATAACTGTTCTAATAATCATCCACTGTCATACAATAATACTCTATAGTAAAACGGGCGGTACAATACTGTATAGTGTATGTATGTTACATAACATATAGTTATTTGTTTGGGTTGTCAGCAGTTATACAGTCCATGAAGAGCCTTTTAATATCACGCTTCACGAGACATACGGAGATAACCAACACTGAAATGCAGACATCGTTTACACATTCCTAATCCAAACATCTGTTATAGTGACAGGCGGATGGTTGATGTTAAGAAGACTCCAAAGTCTATGGGAAAAGCAGGGTACTTCAACTGCAACTTTTATCTCCCACCAGAAACTTTCCTGTTTGTGTAAACAGCCTACAAAGCGTCCCTCTACCATAGCCTTCCTGGCGTAATTCTGCCGGCAGAGATCCAAACTAATTCACAGGGGTCAAATGTCGAGAGGAAAGTCCCAACGAAATTACCTGAATTGAAAACGAACACAAACAAATTTGCTAAAGAGTGGGGGAGTTGGTGGGTTTGAAACAAGGCTTGGTTTGGTTAGTTGTTGAGGTGGCGTGTAACTCGCAGGCTAAACAGTTTCTGTTGAACCTGAGCTGTGTTATCTCCGTGCTTGCACTTATCTAATAAAAGACAGATTAGAGTTCTATTATTCTAACGCATTTGTGTGTTATTCTAAGACTGGCTGTTTTTAAGTGTCATTTTGTCACGGCTCGGGAGGAAAAGTGTGATTTTAATCAGGCTAGCTTTAGGTGTTTTGTCGTTTCCTGCTCGCCAGATGTTCCTGTCCCTGACTGAGGAAGCCTTTTTCTCTTTCTTCTCCTATTTTGTCTTATTTTTCCCCCCTCCTACAGAGGCATAAGTGGAAAGTTATTGTGCTCATTTCAAGGTTTCTCTTGAATGTCTCTCCCACTCAAATATTTGGACAGTCACAAGAGGGGAGAAGTGAATCAGGTGCAATGATGAAAGAAAACCATTCAGTGTGCTGGAAGACGTGTCGAGTTCTGTGGAAATTTGCAGATGGGCGTACTGTAAATGCTTGTGCAGAATACCCTTCCATCCCCAAGTCCATGTACTGCCTTGTAAGCCGATAGCATCGTGACATCATTAGTACATGCACTGTGGAGTACGTCCAGTGTGTATTTCTCATCAGCACCATCATGCTCTAATAATGGAAGTCTTGGATTGCTGCTATGAAGCTACAATATGACATAGCTATTCAGAGGCCCCTCTCTATGAATACTGTGTGTGTGTGTGTGCGCACAGCATGAATGTGAGCACGTATGCGTATGCCTGACGCTGTCTGTGCATGCGTGTTCTTCCATGTCTATTTAGGTCTGCTCTGAATTTAACCAGTCCCACATGTGACACTCACATGTTGTGATCCCCTCACCCCTGCTGGGACGCATACATCCCTGGTTCTCGTTGACTATGGTTACATGCTCGCGGGCCAAAACACTAAATTGGAAAATAACGGAAAAGAGGCAGAATCATTACAAAACAAAACAAAAAAGAGAAAATATAATCAACCTAAAACTGGGGATGGCATACAGAAACTCAATCCATGTGATTTATTTTGCAGACAACAAAGAGAAGCACAGGAGACATCCTCCAGGTATAACCCTGCGAGTGATATCTGTCTGTAAGGAACAGGAGACGGGAGAGTTTAGGGCCGCTGAGTTGTCTCCAACAGAAAATAATGAGTCCCAGCTGGTCTAAAACACGTTTAAAATATTGGTGCTAAAAATACCAAAGCTAACGTTTTACATATTTACAATGATATACACTAAATAAACACATTATGCCATAAAACATTTTAGTGTGCGATAATACATCGTATCTAAACCTTATGTTGGAACTATTCCATTAGCTGTTGGCTAGTTGTACTTAGCTTGCGAGTGAGACTTGGCTTTCATTCAGTCAACAAAGGCACCAGCCAACGAGAGCCACCAAAGTGGTGGCATAAATCTAGAGATCAGCCCGTATTGATAGGGCCTTGGCCACCGATTTGGTAACACCCGTGCATATCCATTTTCTTGACAGAGACCGATTGCACATGACTGTGGAGGTAATAGAATTGTCTTTACGTGGCCGGACATCATTTATTACAAGCACAAGGTAGGCAACACCTGTAGTGCTCCCCATTAGTATAAATATATTTCCTTCTTTTAATATATCTGCCTTTCTTTAAAGAACAAATATAGTCCAGGATATAACTGACTTGCCCGATAAATAAATGCAGACGTTTGACATTTATACATCTTCATTCCAGGACAACAAACTGAAATGCATGTTGCTGGTGTCTGTTGGTGTCTGGCTGCAATTCCAGAGTGAGGATCAGGTGCTGCCTATGTTACAGTGTATGTTACATTAAATATTAGATTTTTTGGACACAAAAATTATCACAGATAGAATTAAACACAACTTTCTAAATTGAATATGTATACAGTAATATTGAATACAGGATTCTTACAAGTAGAGTAGTAGTACAATACGTAGATTGTCCCAATTTTCCCCACTCCTGCCTAAAGTTTCTTCCTGGGAGCAAAGCAACAGTATTATTGCCTTGGGATGGACCCCCTGGGAACTTATTATGTTGGAAGAACTAACAGCATCACACTTCCTGTGTGCCGTCTACCATTGATCAAACACACAGGTGTCAATACAGGAAAGACAATGTCATTATCACCATAAAATAAACTTTCACAAAAATCGCATTAATGAGACTGTATGGATTTTACTGTATGGAAGCATAGCAGAGAAAAGAAGGGTCCCTGTAACACAAGCACACATGCACACAGACACACACACACAATTGTAAGTGCGCGCACACATACAGACATGTTTTGATCAATCATGTGCTCCAGAAGG
>JAODUG010000024.1:2487539-2507579 GCA_027564795.1 Aphredoderus sayanus | reverse complement strand
CACACAGACACACACACACAATTGTAAGTGCGCGCACACATACAGACATGTTTTGATCAATCATGTGCTCCAGAAGGGCATTCAAACAGAATGGTGGTGTAGCCCACAGCTGAAGGCTTACATTTCACAGACGTGGTTAGATAAAACCACTGATATTATTTGTGAGGCAGAGACAACTATTAATCCTGTTTCTAGATAAGACAATTTGAGGAAAGCACACATTTTAAGCATTTAGTGCATAGAAACACATAAAATTGATTATATCTCATACAAATTTGTATTTTGTGCAATAATAATAATACCCCATATCCCAACCCTTAACCCCCAACCCTGCAAAAACCACCAGCAAATGCTACAGTAGCTAAGCTAGTGTCAGAATTAGGAATGCAAATCCAGGTAAATGTTCTCCTGTTATTTGATGTTCCATATAGCGGACTTACAGTATTACTGTCCTGACATTCTTCTTCTTCTTGAATCAACATATTACAGCCTTTTAACCTAAGCTTTGAGGTACAATAGTGAAACTCAACTGTAAAGTATTTCACAATGCATACTTACTGTACTGTACGTCTTTATACCAAATGCATGTGTATTTTCTCAGAACGGAGACAAGTATAGGACAGAAGACAAAGATGTGAACTAAATCAAAATGAATATAAATCTTGAAAATCTGCACATTTTCCTGCAACATTCCTTCTAAATCACATTTCTGTAGAATATTTTACAGAGTAGAAGTGTTTATGTCCATGTGGATGATGTATGTGCTTTTAAGTAGTACTGTATCAGTCTGAGGTGAGGAATTCTTTTAAATATATACATGCATGTATATATTCAGCTTTACCTGAACAGGGGGGCATTATTCCTTGCTTAGATCAACCAGTATAGAGTTTTAGTATGGGATGCAGTGACTGAAGAAAAAAAAGAAAAAAACACACGAAAACGATAAAACAATACAAACCCACAGTGAACCTTCTAAGCCCTTTCACATGTTCATAAGACTTTATCATGGAACGCCTTTGGAGGACAGCAGGTCATCAGATGTCAGACTAAAACAAGGTCAGCCTCCTCATCATAGTGAATGTGAGGAAGTCTGGAGCCACTGTCAGTCCAGATCATATCTTCTGGACACAGACAGGAAGAAGTGTGTGTGTGTGTGTGTGCGTGTGTGTGTGTGAGCGCGTTTGTAAGATCACATACAAGGACTCACGCCTGCAGTCTAACAGTATGTGTAATTGGATGTTTGCTTTTATCTGAACCACTGGCTGAGTTGTAACTCTTGTCAAGTTCAACTATTAGAGTTTACTTCTGTCTCTGAGCTGAGAGAGCCTCAAGGCCTCCCTCTCCGCCCTGACAGACACGTTTTAATTCCCGGAGCCAGCAGCACACGAGGTGATGAAAACAGGGAAGTAAGCTTTAGCCTAATCGCTCACGCTAACGGTTATGACAAATACCTGTCCCTGTCACCAGACATGGAGCTAGGGGAGGACAGATGGTTGCACAGAGTAGTACTTAAATACATAAATTAACCCTTAAGCACATCTGGATATACACACATGCAATCGCACATGGCCCTACCTACTTACACACACACCCTGCTAATGAGCCAGGTCACTGACAGAGCCCACACACACACACACACACACACACACACGCACACACACACACAAACACACACACACACAAAACACGTATACCGACCTGCCTTGTCCCCTTCTCTGCACTGACACTGAACCTCCTGCCTGTGTCCTGAAAACTAACTTTGCTGTGGTCGTGTCCTGTCTCGTTTGGCTAGCGGGGGCCACAGGAATCACTATTCTGGGAGTGTCATTCAGCAAGGGTAGAAAGAGGAGAGAGGCTTATTTGGAGCCGGCTGTGCTGCTCTCTGCGACATTCGGTCAGGCCAGTCAGTCTATCTAGCCCTAGTAATTGTGATTTATACCCCAGACTTCAGCGGCGCGTCTGTGTTGCTGAGTCCTTGCGCCGCATAGACAAGTGACATATATTCTGTGTGCACAGTCTGACCTGACCTGTCCACGCCATACTGACAAACTGGGCCTTTCCCATTTATCTGCTTTTGTCACAAACACACACACACACACACATGTCTCCAGGTCTGCCCGAGGTGCAAAGGCAAAGTCAGATATCTAACACATTCGGAGCGATAAGAAGGAAAATATTGAAAGGTAATGTGAACTTGAATGTAGAAACACACCACAGAATTGAAACTAGGGCATCCAACGCACCTGTTCTTTGAAACAGGCACCAGTGACACTAACTTTGGTCTCTGTGTTGATTTTGTCCTTGCTGTAGGATGCCTGGGCTGGCGATGCAATATCCTCAGAGGAGGACCATTTTAGACTTGTGTAAAGCCATAGGTCTCTAATAGAACAGTGACTTGACTCTATTCAGAAGTGAATGGTGGACACTCCTGGACAAATGTAGGTGGAATGCGTTTAAATAAAATAAATAAATAAATGACATCACGAGTAGATACATAGTATTTGTCTGGTGTGCGCCCGAGGGCCTGCTTTGAACCATACTTTTTTTGACGATGCAATGGTAATGCATAACCAAAAAGGTGTCCCTGCAGAGCAGTTAGTCCTCACAGAAGTCAAACATCTTCTATTCTGTAGCTTTTTCAGCATTTTACCCTTATGACCATAGCTTTCACTTTGTCAAATAATGTGTTACATGGAAATATTGTAAAATCTACAGTATATATATTGTACAAATATTTTATAGTATCATATATTTAATTCTAATGCTTCTGACCCTGTTTTTGCCTTCTAAAAAAAATTTAGGCAATAATCAACAGCCCTATACAGTATATGCTGCAACACAAATGTAATGTATAGTGGTGTAGTGTTTAACAAGGTGCTTACTTTGGTGTTTACAAACACCTTGTGTTTGTCAGATTGTGCACCGAGTGAACTATATTTCACAAACGGCAACTACACTTCAAATTTTAGGGCAACAATACATCTGAATCAAATCGAGGGGGTTAAGCATTTTATCCATCTGCGCTAAATACAAGTGACAGATTTCTGCATGACAGGCCTAAAGACACATGACACAGGTGACAGGTGAGAAGGGTAAGCCTGATTGATCCCCTCTTTATCTCAGAATTTGACTGCTTTCCACTGACAACATTAAAACACGTACAACACTCTCTATGCAAACCCTGCATAAACAGGTTTAGGGGATGCGGAAATGTGTTAAGGGTCTGACAATAACAAGCATGTGTGCACAAACAGCTCAGACAAGCACACACACACACACAGACCCACACACACTCACAACCTAATTTTAGCTGTGATTTAATGGCAGCTGAAAACAAACCCATTTTCAAGATGCTGTCTGTCAGAAAGTACTTTATATATTATAAGTAGGCAGGTGAACAGAAGAAAGGAAACCCTAAATTGGTTTTGAGTTCAAGGTCAATGTGTAACTCTCTGAACGCAAGTCGAAGATCTCCCAAAAAGTATCTATCAACTTAGGGCGAAGGCGCCCTTGTTCCAACCCCTGCTGAGCCGCTGGAAAGATGGTTTCCTGTGAAAAGTTTATCCGAGGGTTCGGAAGATTAACGAGGGTGTTTTCATTGGCCGCGCTCCTCATCTTGCAATGCTTGGCGGTGATAAGATCAGAATATTTATCGAGCCTCCTCTCCAGGTCATTTGCTATGTTAATTTTATGAGCTTGATGTTGCCTTTGTCTGTAGGTCGTGTGTTATTCCTCCTGAACCCTGGGGCAGGGGGAAGAAAGAGGGATTTGTATACTTAGCATGCAGTGTCTTTAAATTAGTCACCCATGCATAATTATTTATGCCGTTTAGGGCTGTGCAGTGGAACGACAAATTCAACTTGCTCTCAGTGAAAATTAAAATCTATTATTACACCATCAGATCAGCCTGTTGTATTCACACCTTGCCTTATTTGTTTGGGATAATACATCTTTATGATACAAAACCACTCCCGTTATTCCTCGAGGCAAAGGAGGGATAGACTTGGATAGAAAAAAATCAGTATTCCAGCCGGATTCACATTCCCTGTAGCTTTGATTTACCATTAATCCGTGGCTTTTTTTATTAACTGAATTCTGATTTGAAGATAATACTAAAAATGTATATTAAATATCTCAATAGATGCAATAAGATATGTTGGCATTGTACCATCTACATTTCTAAATAACTAAAGAAGAACACATTATGGCAATGCCGGCCTTGCGTCTAGCCCTCGCCTCGTTCCGTCCACTGTCAAGTCCATTAAGTGATTGAGTGGAGGAGATTCACACCGATCAGGCCTTGGCAGAGACCTGTGAGCATCAATCACACAGGGAGGGTCAGCCCTTCAGCACACGGCCAGCAGTGAGCGCCAGAACATCTCCACCATGACCTCACCGCATCTCCCCATGAAACACCCATAAAAGCCGAACATTTAACCAAAGATAAGATACAGCGATAGTGGACACAACCTTGTGAGTATATTACATCGATGGAACTGTCCACATAAGAGGGGAGAATCACTATCGCCATGTCTGTGGGTTACTCATGTTGAATTACATAAAGCTTTCAAACTCTTTTAAAGCCCCCACCACACAAGCACTCTCCATTAATGCCGCTATCAAGTGCAGCGGCCAATTGTCATAGAGAGGTCCTAAGAGCAGGGGCCGATCGATATTGATAATGTTGGAAACGTGGTGAGAAAGCAGGAGAGTGAGTGTGGGAGATGAAAGGAGGGTGTTTGTGGGAGAGAGGCAGACATAAATCTAGGCAGGGTGAATAGAGGAGACCAGCTGCGGAGGCCCCTGTGTGTCGCCCCTCACCTCTTTGGAAACATCAGCGCTAATCAGGACCCCGCTAAAGAGAAAAGGGCCCCGCTTGATTTACACTCACGACAAAGGGTGGTGGGGGTTAAGATCGGATACACACTCAGCTACCTCGGCAACAGCTTGCATTACTTGCCACTAAACGGCCAATGTTATTGTTGGAAGCCACGCTGGACAAAATGCCTAATAAGCGGCGCCCAGCGTAAACGTTACAGTAGATGCATTCCTTCAAGGTCAGCCTGCGGTGAACCTAAAGGTTGTATAAAGGTCATTGTAGATGAGGGTCATGTTGGCCTCAGTGAGAGTCAATAACACCTCCCAGTCAGCTGGAGACGTTAGGGGGAGTTTGCCCCCGCCCCCGCGCTCACATCAATTCACCAGGCATGGAGCACAGCAATAAAAGAGAGAGAGACAGAGAGAGAGAGAGAGAGAGAGAGATATTTAGCCGGGGGTGGGGGTGGAGGGTAAAGAGAAAATGTACAGGCAGATTGTGAAACAGCTCGCCTTTCAACTACTAACTGCTTTTCATGTAAATGTCTCGGACTGACACTCCTTTACGCATCCCAGCCGTATCCTTTCTCTCCACCCCGCCCTCCCCACCCTCTCTCTTCCCCTTACGCCAGTACAGAAGAATAAAAGGCTGAGGGAGGAGAGAGACACAGACAGAGAGAGACAGAGAGAGAGAGAGAGAGAAGGAGAGAGAGAGAGGGAGAGAGAGAGGAGAGGGGATAGGAGAGAAGGGAGTGAGGGAGGCATAAAAAACAAGGAGAAATCAAGACTCTCGTCGGGGTTGGCGAAAGGTCAGTCCTGACAGGCTCGGAGGTTAAACTGCCGAGTTAAAATACTGTTCATTATCCTCTGAAGCCTCTTCCCAAATTCCCATCTTTTGTGTCCCAGTCAGCGGCCAGCATCAATGTTCCCCACCCAGGATTTATTAGACATTGTGGGGCAGTGAGAAAGGGAACCTTTTCTGTGCAATAGTAGCAGTGGTCCTATGGCAAGGACAATACTGCTGCCAACACAATTACAGAGCCTGGCTTGACTTATATGGGGTGTAAGACTGACACTGTGTGTGGATGTGTGCATGGGTGTGAGAGAGGGGGTAAAGTGAGAGAGAGAGAGTACGTGTGTGTATTGGCAAGTACAGTACGGTAGAAAATGCTGCCAGCAGGCGGTACGTTAGGGTGACATTTTGTTTATGTTTGGTTGACCCTCTAAAAGCACATTGAAAAACTACACAAAAGTTAATCTACATAAAATGACACATATTTAGAACACTTCTCATTGCCGCATGAGAACTTTAATTAGCCCACACGAAGAGAACAAAGCACAAGAATATCCATAACATGAATTAGGCTGGATCACATCATTCATTACCCACCGGAGAGCAATGAGATGTGACACATGGCAACAGAACCCTGCCTGAACTGGACAAATTAAAAACACTAGTAATTAGCGCTATGCAAAACATGTTGTAAGTTTATTACCTGATTTATGCAGCTTCCAGTTTATAAGGGCACAGCAAGCCTGCTATTCATCTTCTGCCTCCCGTACTTAAGATTCAGAATGGGCTTAAATGATTTATTAAATGAATAAACAAATAAATCACCACACACCTAATTTCCCTAATGATATTAGAAATGACTAACTGTACAAATTGTGCAAAATATAAGCTACTATTAACCTGGAGCGCCTTTCATTTCTAGGGTTCAAAACCTCCATCCATTTTCATTTGCGTGAAAAACAAAAACATGATAAAAGATTTGACTCCTGACATGGATTCCACAAATAAAACACTCAACTTTCTCTTTGATTATTAAAAGAGGGTCACACACCCGATGTTATCAGCGATGCGTCAACAGAGCCTCACTTCTGTGCCAGCAAATGAAGTTCAGAGCGACAACCCAGCTGAACCCAACCCAACTTTCTCTTCTGTAGTTTACTCTCAAAGCACAGTAATCTCAGTCACCCCAACCAATGTATGAATTGCATATTTCTATTTAAAGAGATATATTATTTACAATCTTTTGCCCTCGTTCTCCCCAGAGGTAGAGCAGGCATGTAATATATATACACACTAAAAGACTAACAAGAGGCTACCATCATTTCCCCATAGCCACAATAGCCTCGTCTATGACTGAACTTCTGACACCTGCTAAAATGTTTCAGCTTTGTGAGCATATAGAAGTCCAAATAATTCAAGATTAATCCCCGCTGTGGGGGACTATGGGAATCATAAATTATCCAAGTGCAGTTCCAAATGCAGTCCCAGGATCCAAACACCTTTGGTAACAATTGTGCAAAGGGGATCATTACACCATGGGTGGATGAATCTAAAACTTTGAATCTTAATTCATATGCATGTCCTAAGAAAGGAAAAGTACTGCATATATTTCGTGTGCATGATATCTAGGATATGTGAAAATAATAAAAATGAGAAGGATGTCGAAAAAACGCAATGAAAATTCATCAGACCAACATTGAGTAAATAGCCTAAATAAACTCGCTGACACCAATTTTTCAGCATGGGTTCTTGTTCGTGAGTGAACCTGTGTCAGAGATTGATGGATCCATCGGGCCATATAAACTCTGTGATATGTGGACTATGGCGACATAAATCTTTTACTAAAGAACACAAGTGCAAAAAATAAAAACAACAAAGACAAAGCTGGACACCCACAGAGAATTTTGGTTGACATTTACAACATCTTCCACCAAAGGTTTGCCCATCAGTCTGCAGGCTGCCCAGGAGGCAGTGATGGATAGCAGGCAGACAATACAGTTAATCAAACTCAGCAGGGATGGAAATATTAATACCAGGTAATTGAGAACACAATAGAGAGGGTTATCATTTAAAGGACGCTTATTGAGTCCTGATGACACCTGTACACATACGCTTAAAGACAAGCCTATGATGTAGATTATACAGTAGACATGATACTGTCTAGGCCCATGGCCAGGGTTTTACAGTACTGTATGTCTGGTAGTTTGAATCAGTGAATGTACAGGCAAATGTACGGTACGTTTAAATAAACAAATAAACAAATACAAATACCAGTGTTAATACTGATAAAACAAGTTAAACCGCCCACAATGCCCCTGCCAAAATGGTTGGCACAACTTGTTTTAAGAGAAATGTATGGGTAGTGTGTGCTCTTAGTAAACTGGCAATGACTCACCATGTTTATATTTAAAATATGAAAGACTATCACAACCACAAGTGAAGATGAATACACCAGTCATATCAAAGCTATTTTTGATGTGTGTCTACTCCAGTGTAGAAAGAAGACGTGAATATACAAACTGATCCTGGATAAAAGGAGTACCATCGCGGGTAAAAGAAAGTGGCATTTGGTTACAGGAAGGGGGAAATATCCGATTTAGTGGCTGGAAATATACATATCAAAGGAAAGACATGGAGATTTCCCTCGCCTTGCGTCCCATCCTTGTATCTCCTTCCTCTCTCAGTTAGTCGAACAGGCCCTGTTGCAAACACCCAGGTACGAGAGCCAAAAACCTACTTAAGACGTGCTTCTCTTTATAATCCATAGGTTCTATCAGCAGATTACTACAAGTAATGTGTTGGGACCGACATAAAGCACCACTCAGTCTGCCAGATGGGACAATGCTGGTCTCGCACCACACCTTACTCCAACAGAGATAACAGCTCGTATTTGGCATAGACAAAACCAAGAAATAAAGGAAAGGGAAAAAAATGATTTTATTGAGGAAAGTGTGTAAATCAGTACAGTACTGTAAAATGAGATACATCTGGTTCTGTAGTTCAGTTTCATAATTTTCATTAATTAAATACCCCACATGACCCTTACGGTAAGTACAGAAAACAAAACAGACTATTAAAGTGGAGTCTATTATGCATAAATGCATTTAAGGCATACATTTCTAGACACTTTATTCAATTGAAAACATATTCATAGGCTTTATTGTAACATGTAATATATTTCTGTCACTCATACAATCTCTTATATTGTTTTCTTATGTTGTAATTTGCCTTCACTGATTTCTTGACTTTGCTACCTCTTTAGCACACCACTGAATGTGTGTAGGGCAATTCATTCGTCACACGGCTTTACCCATTAGAGGCGGACTACTAAACGCTTCACCTTTTGATTTTGAGGAGGAGTACAGGATTTGTCAGGGGAAGTACTGTAGGAAGGTGCTTTATTGCTCCAAATTTCATCACAATAAAGGCTTATGGGTAAGGTGGCATAATCATTGGCCTATAAATGTCTCTGTATGCCTGCTGCCTGGCTAATTCTGGTAATTGATGAACTCCTGCTTTTATATATATATATATATAAATATATAGTCTTTAATACTATGTATATAATACTATGTTTATTAATTAATTAACACTTATTTTGAGACCTCAACCAAGTAAACACGATTATGTGCTCTGTGGGGTGAATGTTCACTGTTGTGATGTTCCCAAAGCAGCAGGCTGGCTGGCTGGCATGCTGCAGCTGCCAGGGAATGTCTAATAGTCTTCCTATGAGAAGTTAAATTCATTTGTCATAAAGCTAAAAATAAACACAGTCACATTTAATTGGGCTCTGTCTATGAGCAATACATTACTGAATGTTAAAATACCACCAAACCACTTAAACACTACAATACATGTTTATGAATCATAAAGTATGTTATGTCCTTAATAATTTCCTTTGCTCACACCCTACATACAGTATACTATACAATTAACACACTGTCACACTCACCAACTGTAAATGCATGTGCTTTTAAAAAAGCTGAATAAACGGACATCTGTAGTCGGAACATCCATATCTGATGACATTTCTCCATGAAGAAAATCTCAAATGTCAGTTAGAGGTAAAAATTATTACGCTATTCAAAAAGGTTTCCCATCTCATTCTTGAAAGTATTTCATCAAGAGTTACAGTCTCGGGATGAAACATTTGTGTACCATTCAAGTTTACGAGGCGGAGAGACTTTGAAGGGGGACGGGGGAGGGTTTGGATGAGAGAGAGAATAAAAAGATTTCCATAGGAAAGTGGAATAAATAAGTGCCTGAGATACAACCATTTTGGATTTACATACATTATCCGGGTTCTATCTCTTTGGGATATTTTACATTCCTAATATGCGGGGGAGCCAAAAGATAAACCAAATATGACCTATGCTCCGCAGGCTCACTCGGAAAAGAGCACACGCCTGTAAGAATACTCAAGGAGCAAAGGAAAGGTTGAGAGGATGAGGACAAAAAGCCAAGGGAAGGAAGAAAAATGACACTAAAAGGCAGTCAGGAGCTGATTGATGCTCTGCTGCATTTGAAGATCAGTGGCAGCCTTGTGGTGGCAGGCACAGAGGTCAGGGAGTGTGTATGTGTGCGTGCATGCACATGTGTTTGTATGCGTGTGTGTGTGTGTTTGTGCATGCGGCCATACTGCAGTCTGCTTATATAGGCGCCGAGGTTTCTGTCAGTGTCACTGTCTCAGTTTTGTGCAAGCGAACAATTGTATGTGGACGGCAACACAAATGTCCGTGCTCTATCTCTCTCTTTCTATCTCGCTCTCTCTCTCTCTTTTTCTCTCTATCTCTCTCCCCCTCCCTCTCCCTCTCTCTATTGTGGGAGAAAACCCTCAGTCACTGAGTCACTGGGTGGCTGGGGGAAATCAGATGTGAGCAGAGAATAACATGCTCGATTTGGCCTGAGAGTGGAGCCGGGGCCGTAGACGAGGAGAGCACACCGTGATGTATCGAGCTGTTTGCCAGCCGGATGGGATACACGGTGGCGGCCCTCGCTCTGCCTGTCAGCAAATACACATCCTTCACCCAGCGGGCGCTGTGTGTCTGGGAACATGTGATCAGATGTGTGTGCGCACATGTGGGTGTGTGTGCGCGTGTATTTCTGTACGTTAGCTGAAAAAGTAAGTGCCAATGTGTTTACATTTTTTAAATTAGTATTATTTATTTGTATTTATTTTATAGTGCGGAGTGTGGTATGTGCATTTTATTTTATTAAACAATGTGCCTTAAAAATCACATGAAGGCATGCAAGCAAGGTTTTTTTTTATTCTAACAAACGGCAATCTACACTGAGAGAAAGTGGCTTTAACTAGAGTACAATGTTGCGTACGATGTGTGTGAATATAAATCTTTGTAAATGCAAGGTATGGTGCTGTGTGTGGTGTGTATGCGTGTGTGTACACACTCCCATGTGTGTCTGTTTTGGTGCATGGGGCAGCTTTCAAGTCCCTGTGCATGTGACCCTGACACTCCATGGACTTAACTTTGGTCACCCTCATCAAAAGACAGAGGACACACAGCTGTGACCAGCAAGTGAAAAACATGGAGCCCTTCCAAATATGCCATATTGTTTTGTAACCTCCAACCCTCTTGCTTCATTTAACCTAAAATGTGTGTAATGAACCACATAGTGCCATCATTGTGCCGTGCTCTTGTAAGAACCCTCTAGAACCTTTTTCTTTTCTTTTTTTTACCTCAGTGGTACGATATTAAAAGTTATTGAATGTTATTTAAATACTTGTACAAAATACATTTAAGGCAAAGACATATTAATACAAAGGACATTTTAAATGTTCAGATATATATCAACATACAAAGGGGACTTGCGCAACACATATTATTAGCTTCTCTGCTTCTTTAAAGCTATAGAGCTCTTTGCAGCTTGCATAGCGGGAAGTGGGCTGGGGAGGCACTTTGATGTGGGAACACTGAGGTCAGAGAGAACTGTCTGTGCAGCACTAAATTCCATCCACCACAAAAGTTCCTTTTTTCGCTTTGCTACTGGCTTTGTTTTGTGAAGCACTATCTTCAAAACAAATTGAAAAAAGTAAGAATTTAGCATAGTCTGTATATGTACTGCAGGAGTGCAGAATAGATGGATAAATACCACGTTTAAGGCTGTAGTTACCACATCCCCTTTAAAAAGCCTGCAGCCTGTGTTGCATTTAAGATTCCTCATACATTTATTTCCCTTTTGTTCCTGGAACCAGGGGGAAAAGGCAAAAGGTCTAACCAGCACATAAACTAATCTCAAATGTCATGTCTTATTAGACGCAAATGGAAGGAAACGTCTCGCTCAGTCACCCAGCAGAGTCAATGAATTTGTCAAAATTTTATGATAATTCATTCAATTACTCTTTAGACATTTAAATGATGCAGGAGTGAGGCAGAGGGGGCGATGAGGGTCAGCTGAAGAGAGAAGAGAAGGGGAGGGGGAGGAGAAGAGGGATTGGGGAATAATCCTGCTCTTGATATTACACTCCCTCCAGAGGCCTTTTAAGGGCTCCATATCACAGTGTGGGGCCTGCCTAACTTACCAACTCAGAAGCAGGCCCGCCCCCATTCTCTATAGGCTTCTTCACACTGCAGCTTCTCTCCCACACACACACACACAATTTTGCTGTGCCCACGTGAACACTCAATGTGGACATATGTACAAACAAATATGATGGTGTGATGAATATAATTTTCTTCTTATTTATATGCAGGCTACTTTGGTCATGCAGACTCCAGAACATAACAATACTACAAATAACATTTGTACCACTCTGTATATTTCCTCACCCCTCCCTTATTCTCCCCGTGTCTGTCTGGCTATCTGTCTGTCTATCTGTTACACACACACACATTCCCCTCATGCGTTCCTGGGAGAATTACAATAAAAAAAGACCCTCCGCTCTTCTCGACCCCTGATCTCTGATCTCCAGAGGTCTCCCACTGCCTGTGGTGGAGGCAGCGGGGGGAGGAGGGGTCCTGAAAACAGCTCCCTCTGTTCTACCAGTGCAGGCTGCATCATGGGTAAGCTCCCCCTCTAGTGTTCACTGGTCTCTGCTCTCCTACTTCCCACTGAAAAAAGAAATGCTGCCCCAGTTTGGTGTAATGCTACAATATAGACAATATACATACTGTGCACTATGATGCAACACTCGGGATTAGGACAAATATAATGATTTCTTTTTCACAGACATACTGTATATACACTTGATACTTTCAATGTACAGATGCTGTTTATAACCCTCTTTCTCATAAATAAATAAGACTAATACATAAAAAAGTATCAATAATGCAGTGTTCATGTCATACCTCTTTTCAGCAACCTCATGTTCTCCAATGGCAATGTATAACCTTAATGCACTCATAAAGAATGTATACCGTAAACATATAAACCCAATGATGCTTGCACTCATCAACTGTAATTTTCTGTGCTGTTGTTGACTAGACTGATTGTTAGCTCTCACGTGATTGGCTAGAGCTAACTCTGAGTAGTCAGCAGAGCTAGGCTACAGGAGCCGCCTGCCAGCGCCCAGAACATTGTCCTGGTTAGGGTTGCACTATAGTCTGAGATTTCCCAGCCATGTCGTATAGATCTCCTACTGCCTCCTATTCTAGCTTAGCCTCGCCTGAGGGGATGCTAATTACCTTCTCTCACGCTCTAAATTAACCAACTTTCACTGGGACTCGCCACTTTCAATCCAGCATTGATGGCAGACGAAGGGGGGAGGGGGTGGGGGATGGGGGCAGACAAGGAAAGGGGAGAGGGAGGAGAGGGAGGAGAGGGAGGAGCAAGGGGTGAAAATAGAAACAAACCAATAATCTTCTACATTGCCTCCTAAACGAGAGCCACTCTGTCCCTAATGTAGACAAGTCATTTTGTACAAGCTGCTAAAGCCCACTGGGCCAGGCAAGCATGCAGCACAGGGCCGCCCGTTTCAAAGATCTTTTGCAATCACTTACACAATGGAGCCCCTCATTTTATGCTGCTACATCATAAAAGTGCTCCTTTTGTTACTTTCCCATCCTTAAAAGGGTCTTAATCCCCCTCCTTTCAGGCTGGTCTATGGCAAATTCCTCAGGGACATCCCATTCGCTGCGAGGGCTGGAGTGACCCACTCAGAAACCAGCATGCAGGGCTTTGAGCTTTTCTTCTGCTGCCACTCTCCAGAGAACATTAAATCGTACTTTTCATCCCCCTCGCCATAGGGGGAAACCCCTTAATGATGACAGAGAAAGAGAAATTCCACCACTCGGTCCTATGACACCATTCTACTGTCAAGCAGGCGTCTCGGCGGACAGAGAATCAAACATGGCTTCCTGCAGGTGGAACGCCGATGAAGGTCACGCTACAGTCCAAAGAGAAGAGAGGGAGAGGCTGAGGAAAGGAGGGAAGCAGAGAGAGAAAGAGGGAGAGGGAGGGAGGTAGCCCTTGAGATGAAAGCCAGCTTTCCCAGAGCAAATTAAGTCATCTGCAGAAAAAAGGAGGTATAAAAGAATGCTTTCCTCTTTCATTTCAATACATTTCATGTGTTAATTTATTCAGCAGTGTGATTTTACACAAAAAAACTTCTGCCCCCGTTCTACATACAGTACTGTAATGTGAGTGTCTACTAACATTAACAGCACAACATAAAATAAACAAAAACACACTCTGCTGTGTTACATGACCTAACTAGTTCAGTTCCACTGTTGGTATTATCTTATAATTTATTATATATTATATATAATTTAGACAATGTTTTTTAAATTTTTCGTGGCATCTAGGGTTTGTCTTTTTAAAACCTGCACATACACACATACACACTTCTCCATATTGCACTGGTTGGCTAAACACCTGTTAACCAGACATATTAATAAGAACAATATACCACTATAAAGCATGCGCCAATCAAGAGTAAAAAATAGTTGCCTTGTCTTTTACTCACATTCTAAACAAAGGTTTAATATATATTTTGTATATTTAATATAATAACTATATACTAGTATGTAATGTGTAGAAACACTAGTGGCCAGTAGTGAGGTTATATAAACAACATTTGTCTATAAATAACCTATTCATCGGGGTCTACTGTATGCATTCAGTTTGTAAGAAGACCCAAACAAACCCAAACTCATATTTGGAACATAATGTACAATGATCATGACTAGCTAATGCAGCATTATAGCATTTTAAAATTCTATTTGACTATAAAAAGATTATACAAAGCAGCCAGTAGTTTATACAGTATACAGAACCATTCATAGGCGCCAATTCCGTGGGTGCTTCGGGGCCCAGGCACCCACGGAGAATGCCGAGCACCCACGTGTGCCATGGGTACGTTTGGTAGGTCGTATCTAATGAAGCAGGTAATGCAATCACATTGGCTAGACCCTCTTCACACAGGTATCTGCTTGAATGGTGTCATACAATTTTTCTTTCATAATATAAAATATAAAGCATTAAATATAAATATAAATATAAAGCATATTACAGTTAAAAGTATGCATTCTCGAGAATGACTAACCCTACTTTTAGGTTTTAGAAATGATTAATGAGTGATTTCAAAATTCAGAAATGTCTGGAGCCTGAAGAAATCTGTGATATGCAAAAACTATTTTGCCTACTGTACATTCAATTTCAAGATAGCTGGAAACTCAGCAAATTTGAACACAAAAGCAGACATAAGGAGCAGAAAATTAAAGAGGAAGCCGAAACAGTTAACAAAAATGGTAAGTCATTGGTATGTGACTAATGAATGCATTTCTTTTCGTAATGTTTTCACTTGTGTCACCGTATGGCTACTGTTATGTGCTATCCTTGGCATGGCTAGTAGCCGCGCATTCATTTTTGCCAGTCATTTAGAAATAGCTTGCTTCAAAATACTACTCATTGTTAAGAGATGGGCTAAGGGCCCACTTTGACCACTTTGCATTGGGGCGCAGAGTGACTGTTGTTGCCGTCGGACAATTGACATTGATGACATTCAAATGTTTGGAGTACCCACTAGCAGTACCGTTAATGACTGTAATATGTACTTATTTATGATAACTATGCTGAAACAAGGATAAAATAAATATACTGCATCAAACATATACACGCCTTTTGATACATAGATGGATTGTTGCTCTCTTGTGCTGCTACTGTAGTTGTGGAACATGTTGTCATCTCAATCTCTGAAGCACCTCTGACTGAGCTAGTGTCATTATTGTACAGGCAGGTGAGCCTGTCTAGGGACTAAAGCTGTGGGATTTGGCCAGGTGAAGATGTCACAGATAGTTTCCAGCTTGAGAGGAACATAGACTTCAATACCTCCAGAGTCCATAATCCTCTGGCGACAAGCCTTACCCCTCTGTAATGGCTTTTCTGACCACTTGGCTTAGGCTGACACAAAAGTCATGGAAATGTGTAAGAGGAAGCATTGTGTCTCCCTCAAAAACACACTGACCTTTGTTTCACACTGTACACCAGCGGATTTCAAACTTTTACAAACAGTTTGTGTTCCCCCTTCAAAATAGAAATCTATTACATGTTTTAAAGCATTATTCATGCCATACAGTATTAGCATTAAATGCATAGCTACTGTATAAAAAACGATGTATTTTATATTTTGTGCATTTTATTATACTCGAGGTTTCATACTTAATAGGAATGGATAGGCTTGGCTAAATCTGAAACTAGAAAACAAACAGAAGAGAAGCTGATGTACTGTATAAAAACATCCTCCGCAAAATCTGGGAACAACTTGTAATAATCACAACCAGCACCTACGCTAGAATTTAATTTAGCTCCTAATGCCCTGTCACTCAACACCAGGGCAGATGTTTATAGAGGCCTACAACCCAAGTGCGCTGCTCAGCAGTCAGAGTCATGGCCTTGGCACCCTTGTGCCCACCCCACCCGCTCACTTAGACCTGCCACAACGAAGAGTTTAGGATTACAGCAGGACTGGAAGGTGTAAAAGGGGCTTGCTATGCTCCTCTGAGGACAGACATTTCTTTTTAAATTCTCACTGCCATGATATGGGTAATACCAAAGCAGCCATATTGAAATGACATAGCCTCTCCCCAACCCCCCCTTCTGATGTTCCAGCATTCATTTTCTGGTGGCGACTTCCTCAGTTTTCACCCTGACGCGTGACACTCATGACAAATTGGGTGTGGAAGTGAAGGTGATGGGCTGTGAAAGCAATGCTCCAGCCCCCGCTACACGCACACACACGCGCACACACACGCGCACACACACACACACAACACACGCAAGGACAACACTTGCATGTACACAAGAACACATGTACAGTTACACACAGGTTCATGCACATACAGTACAACATACTCGCACACACGTGCGGGAGGATGTGTGTTAAACACAGTGATGACCTGGATGCAAAACAAAAGCAAGAAAGCAGAAAGCAAAACAGGAAATGTAAATATTGACTTCCTTCAAATCAACTTTGACCCCCCCCCCCATATCCTGTGCAATGTCCAAGAGGACTTCTGAACAATGTTCAGATGTCAATACGCAATACTCTTCATATTAGTGAGCAAATGTTTCCTCATCATCTGATGATATTATATATTAATAGCTTGGGGAAAAAAATCCAGAAAATAGATTTTCTTTCTCGCACAGTTTATTCGGGTGTTAATGTGGAACTGATAGATTTCAGCATTACCAAAATGACACACCAACAACCACCTCCCCATTATTATGATATTTTGCAAGAATTTATAAACCAATTAAATCCTTGCATTGGCCACCTTTTACGGTGCCAAATTGAGTAATTTCAACCAGGGGAAAAATTATTATACCGGATTGTATAGCAATTATCATAACATTACACTAATTCCCATAGAAGTATTTAAATTATATGGTTGGTTGATTGCATGATGAATTAAAGAGCATTTTTTCCCCTAGTACAGCTCATCCACCTGACATCGGGATTGGGGCTCTAAGGCACATTCAAGACCAGACAGGCCGGAACCAGTATAACCTAATGTAGTACTCATAATATTATCATCATCACCTCCAGGGACTTATTCCAACCCGTTTAATCTGTAGGAGACATGTGAATAAGGCATATATCATTGTACATTCCATAATCACGCAATATGTTCCATGTTGCAACTGAACATTATAAAACATGATTAGCTGAAATTCCAATTTATTTTAATCAACTAGTTAAATGCAAAGATCCTAGCTAACAATTTGTCATTAAACTGCTATTTCAGTGACTTAATTAAATAGGCTATTCGGGCATATAGTATAAGGGAGTGTTAAAAGCTTTAGGGAAACGGGTCAAACATTGACAAATATTTCATGAAATCAGTGTAAATGAAGTAACTGGTTGAGTACATATCTATAACACATGCCAGGAAATGATTTTGTTATACAGTATATATATATATTACACTGTAATACATACATACATAATACTATACTACTGTGCCTTTATTGCAATAGCGCTGCTACTCTCATTCAGAAAATATTTAGATATGTTAAATGTTGTTTAATGGCTTATATTCTCTGGGTAAAAAGCTATATAATAACAGAAATGAATTCATTATTTTGATAATACAAATCCAAACCTGCATACCTAACTTAACAATGAGAGATACTGTATCATTGGCACCAGCTATTTTTTGTAATCGTATAATGCTCATGGTCTCCATATTGATGGTCATATAGTCATATTCAAAATAAATGTATGGAAGTAATTTTACAGACTAATTTCAACATAATGTGAACACTGGTTCCATAAAGACTAACTGTATTTATCAAGATGGTGCTATAGAAAAAGATCCATACAGTACCAACCTCAGGTTGGTGGAGCACCAGCCAGAGCTTACACTATTTGTGTAGTGGACTTCAGGGCCACCAGTTGGTCGTTCTTCCAGAACAATCAAATCCTTGTGTCATTGTGGTATAATGTAATTAAAACACGCTGATTTCAAAAGAAAATAATCACGTGAATTATCCAGATTTGCCAGCATACCGATTTCTTTCCTACAGTTCAAAAGTGTCTCCACAACTAGGTCTTCAATACATACTAATCAGAAGAAAACGCTGGAAGTATTATTAGATTACAAAGGTGGATGTGATTAGTTTCTGAGAACAGGATTGTACTGTGCATTAAGCTAGAGGCTTATATTATCAAAGTTGTATCAGGCAATTGACAAGGGTTTCATAATTAGGCATGCTGCTCTTTGAAAGAAGTAAAAACAATCTCTGCCATACAATGCACAGCAGGCTATGTATTCACTTTCAGACCCCAAAGGCAACAGGGAGCAGGCTTGTTGCCTTTGATCTTTCAATCTAATTGTTTATAGAGGTTGTGGAGGTCCCATACCCTTTTGTATTAAGCAAAACCATTCAATTACTGAACCAAAATACAAAAAAAAAAAAACATGGATAGTATTCAAAAACCCTGTACACACTATGTTTTAGATGTTTTTATGCAAAAACTGGGGGTTTATCCGGGTTTATTGTAAAGAATGTATAACATTTATCAATAATAATTTCATAGAGAAACAACATACAGTATGCACAGAAGTAAAAAGCATACCGCCAACTACAGAAACAGTAATTTATACAAGCATTGCACAAGACAGCTCAGTCGTATGCAGACGCTCTCCCCTTATCATCTCATCTATATCATCCACACCGCCCATTCTAAACCTCCACCCCTCCATGTTTACATATACATTTTCACTAAGACAGCGGGCAGCACAAAGCTACAGGCCCCGTCTGTGCACGGTGGCCATTGTGCGCACGTCAGGCCAGGGCTTTTTGTGCCATTGTACCCTGTGACAGCCTGAATGGGAGGGAGTGTTTAGCAGTACGAGGATGTGTGGGAGACACCTGCTGGGTCGGGCCGCACCGTCCTGCTCCGCTCTGCCATTAAAACATGTAGCGCTGGGGGCTCTTTTGTTAGGCGGGAGCTGTTGGTGGCGACATGTTTGAAGTGTCACAAGTGTCAGTCTTTATTAGATTCAGAATGATATTAGGGGACGGAAGGAGTGTGGGTCATCAAGAAGAAATGTGGGGGGGATGTAGAGAGGATGAGAGAGTAAGGGAAGACATGGAAAGAGAGAGAGAGAGAGAGAGAGAGAGCATCCCCATCATGCCATTCTTCGCTGGAAATGAAGAAAACTTGGCAAGGCTACCTGCGATTATACTGTTCCAGTGGTTCTGCTGTTTGGGGGTTGTCACGCTCTCTAATGGCTGAAGTCTGAATCCCCTCTTAATTTTTTCAGCCATCCGCTCCGAGGGACAGACACAATTCCCCTTCCTGATTAAAATATCGTATAATTCGGAGGATAAGCACGATAGAGTCATCTGGTGCTAACAAGACCTAACAATATATTAATATGAAGAGCTAGATTGAAGTGGTATTTTCATTCAGTACATATGGATATGGAGTACAAAAGGGTTTTCATTAGTAATGCGTGTGTGTGTGTGTG
>JAODUG010000024.1:2473728-2485932 GCA_027564795.1 Aphredoderus sayanus | reverse complement strand
AAGTGGTATTTTCATTCAGTACATATGGATATGGAGTACAAAAGGGTTTTCATTAGTAATGCGTGTGTGTGTGTGTGCGCGCGCATGTGCATATTATGTGTCTTGATTGTGTGTGAATGCATTTCTGTAAAGCCCTGCAGAGCAGTGAAAAGATAATTTAGGGGTTGCTGCAGTACAAATAAAGAGGTTGTTAGAGGCACACATCGATTGACATCTGTTCAAATGTTCATTGATGAAAAAAAGAGGGCAAAAAAGAAAAAAAACAGAAAGAGTGGCAGAAATGGAGAGGCTGAGATGGGGGGAAAGGAAAATCCATAATTGCTCTCATCGCCATATGATTTTCTGTGGGCAATTTTTAGGGAGCACACGGTGACCTTTACCTACTTAATTCCTGGGCAGTAAAGAAACGTAGAGATGATCACTGAGGCACATAATTACACCTCATCGATACATGGATCTACGGGCTGGCTGTGAACGCATCCTGGGGATGAAAGGACACACGTGCACTAAACATTAGCACACACACACACACACACATGCAAGCCCCACCATACAGTTAGCATGGTGCCAGTGGCATATATCCCAATCTGAGTTGAAGCCTATGTGAAATGCATGGTGGGTAATGATGATGTGAGGGTTGGAGACTAAGAGCTGAATGGAGGAGCCCCATATGGCTCTCTCCGTCCGTGTCATTACCTTGTTACGCCTCTGACTTCCATCCAGAGAGAGACAGAAAGAGAGAGAGGGAGAGAGAGAGAGAGAGAGAGAGAGAGAGAGAGAGAGAGGGACCGCGAAGGAGAGAGTGAGAGAGCATCACCCAGGCCCCCGCTACAACTGGAATTGTCCGGGGTCAACAGTGCCATAATTACTTTAAAATGTCAGCCTGCAATAAAATACAACAGTTCATCTGGCAGAAAGCAAATTAGCTTTGACCATGCCGTAATTACCCTTTCCTGCAGAACCATTAGAAGAGATCAAATCTTCACGTTCAGTGTTTGAGGAAAGGCCATCAGAGCTCACTCCACCTGACAAGGATGCACATTTGCCATTTTGCAGGGGTAATTAATTGTCCTTATAATAGAAATTTTATATTGGACTTTGGAATAGAAAAAATGTGTAATAACCTGCCAGTTCTATCTTAACCATTTACAGTCACCACTGTCCTTCCTTCTCTGCCTTTTCTCGAGTATTTCCTATTCAGGTAATTAATTTGATAAAATATACAGTACCACATGCCGTAAGAGGGTAGAATATAACTGTGTTGTTAGCTGGCCAAAAACACTTGGAACATCAGTTTGCCATTAGTATCCGATAGAAACCTGTTCAGTTTTCAATTCAATTTCAAATCTCAATTAAAATATTAAGAGACATTCAGTCTTCATATATACACAGCATGGCATATACAGTCAATACTCCCATAATACACTGTTCTTTCCTTTGTGAGACAATAAGAAACACCCTGCTCATCCCCCTTTAAAAGAAACAACATTGCCAGGACTGCCTCCATTTCATCCTGTATTTTCCAGAGTGTTTTTCTTTTTGCCTACAAGCCCTAATTATATTCCCTCCACACCTCATACACATATACAACACAAAGGCTGCAAAATGAATAAGATTTAGAAAACCTGTAACCTTTGTACTGATCATCTTCACTACTAATTAGAAATACTGCACTCTCCAATTAGCTAATGTGTTCCTGTTCGCCCCCGCTGCACAATGGCCGCTGCATTAAGTGTCAACTTGATTAACATTTGGAAAAACTCCAATCTCTCCTACAAGACTTTGTCATGCACTGTCACTGTATGAAAGCGGAGAGATATAAAACATTCTGAAATTAAGAAACTAACTGGAATTGGCCAAGCAGATGTGGATGATTAGTTATTAGTGATTAGTTAAAAATAAATAATTTCAGTTGAGAGAAAATTCTGGAAATGAAAGTGTGCATTGCAACACAATAAATGATTAGAAAGTATTATTGGCTAGGTGTAATTACATGAAAAACATTTACCAATACTGATAATTTTTTGGTGCAAAATGCACACACACACACACACACACATATAATCTCCTATTGCCAGTTTGTATTGGAGCACATGTGTGTTGAACAAGCAAACTGCAGGATTACACGCAAATATGGATGTCTTAACAAGATTAAGATGTAACCTGTTATCCCACAATATCTGCAAGCGGGCCTTATTTTGCAGTGATCGATGCCTTTCAGATTGATTTAATCCAAACCCCTGTGCATTTCCTAATGTAAATGTTTATATGAATAATATTCCCCTTACATTTTGCATCTCTGCTTTTTTCTTTTCTTTTCTTCTTTTATTTATATGTGCTTGAGTGATCAGCCTCACAGACAGGAGCTGGTGTTAGCTAAGCAGCCAAGTTAGCTGAATGGGGATTGGGTGTGGGATAGCTGGGCCTGAAGCGCAGCCCAAGATGGCCATTCGGGAAGGGATCTCAGGTAAGTGCAGGCGCTGTGCTGCAGCTGCTATCATCTCTGTTGATGCTGAATCCGTATCTGGGCTCCAGCAGCGCCGTAACCTTATCAAATTAGCTTTGGGCCCAGTCTGTCAGCCAGTGCGGCTGGCTTGGCAACCACCGCCGTGATTAGTCATATTGAATTATACATTCAGAGCATGTACGCTACCTAACCATCAACGCAATACACACACGCAGTCACGCGCACACAATCACAGCAGCACACACTGATGTACAGCAAATGGATACGCGTGTGCAAATGGACACACAGGTTCACATACAGTCAGACACACACATATACACACACACACACACACACACACACACAACAAGAATACAGTTGCGCACTCGAGAACAAATACACACATGCACACACAAATGCAATTGTGAACATGTGCACACACACATGCTTGCGTTTCTGTTTGCAGATGTGCGTAAACAGGATTAGGGCAGACGGTTCCACTGTCACACAGACCTCCGCATTGTAATTCTCATGCCTCTCTGACAGCTTGGCACAGCACTAAGTCACCTTACGCTTGCCTTGACATGAAATGCAGACCTGGGCACACACAAGGTTAGCGTGGGGACTGGGGGCCACGTGGGAGGAAGGAAGATGCGTGATTCTTGTGCGTTGGCAGGGTGATGGACTGGAGAAGTAAGCAGGGCAGTGGCACGGCCAAAAAGAAATATCCACCATGATCGCCCCGGGCACAGCTATGACGACTGCCTCAATTTTGATTTAGCCCTCTTCATGTGTTAAAAGTGTCCGAAAGATTACAATCCCCTTCATTAAATTTATCTCTCGTGACATAAACTTTTAATATGCACACTGTGCAGTGTGTATGGGACTTCCAGGGCAGCTTAAATGACTGCAACCTGTAATTACTGTTCCAGCACTTGATTAGAATAATCTGATTGCAATTATTCAGTGACTTTAAAATACAGGCCCCGAGCTACAGAACAATAATTCAAGGGCAGTGATTGGGAACGTGTTTCTTTTTTGGCTGTAAAATGACGTTTTAATTGACACCAAGCACGAGAGGTTCCCTGCTAAGGAGCTGGCTCCCTCAATTAAGGTCCATTTATGCAGTGAGGGGGAAGAAGTTTCACTGCGAAGTGGAGTTAATCACCAGAAAGACACTTATGGAGCCCGCATGGATCAGGGAGCTAACCCTGCTAACGGGTAAACAGGCAACAGAATAGCACTGGCAAGACCACTGAGCTCACACATGCGCGCACACACACACACACACACACACACACACACACGCAAGAACACGCAAGCACAATGACACAGATGGGCTCAAACTTACCCACGCAAAAAAAAAAAAAAAAAAACGTTTTTCTTCTTAGTAAATTGGGTGTAAAACACAAAATGTTCTCTCAAGCTTAAAAGGCCGAGTTTGAAGAGGATGGTTTAATTGTAGTCATAATTACTCTCGTGAGAGGAAAGAATTGGTGTCAATAAAGAAGTCCTCGCTGTCAGTCAGAATCGATCGAGAGAAACGTGTTAAAACGCTAGAATACAATTTTGTAAACAGCTCTATTGTACAGTATGCTGTCACTGTTAGCTCCATCCAGTATATTAATAAAATATACAATGTAATACAACGTAAGGGAGAGGAAGTGGCCATGGTCAAAGTGAAGGACGAGCACAGCGGCTATAATCTTTTTCTAGGCCTCTAATTGACAGCAGTTTATTTCCTAGTTGGGATTCACCTGAGGATAGTCATATTCTGTCTAGCTCGCAGGCTGACCCACCCAGGGTGATTAACTCTGAGATGATTAGTCTTTCCACACACACACACACACACACACACACACGCACTAACATACTGTAGACTACCTCTACTTGTCCTTCAGCAGATGCAGTGTTTGAATGGCAATGTGTGAACACAATGCATATCGGAACGATGACCGTGTGACCTAAGACTTTCGAATTAAAATCATGTAAAAATTGTTTTCAATGCGCCGCTGATTATGACTAATAATTATACCATCCACAATTACCGTGTAATATCTGACTGCATTATTAAGATATCAAACTACCAAGAATGCCTTAATCAGGATTATTATTTTACTTTAACCCCAGTAAGTGATACAATAAGAGACATGCCCTTTCTAATCAGCCTCATTGTGTTCTATCACCTCCACTCTAACTGCATCTCCCAGGGTTCAAAGACCCCACACTAGATGTTATTGCTGTAACCATCTTTAATCAGCGATATTGGTCTTTGTTAGATCATAGAGGTCTATGTTGTAATGAAAACGCCAGCTAACTGTAATAGCAGCCTAATTGGAAGATAATGAGCCAATAACATCAATGGCTAATGACAACCCGAGTCTAAGTCACACCCCCCTCAGGCCAACGCGGAGACTCATTCACCGTTGATGGAGTCTGGAGCCGGCAAATCAAACTGAACGGTGTATGCTCTGTATACACAGGCTGTCTTGATGGCATCATTAGGCTAATGAAAGACCTCATGTGGAGCTTAGAGGCGGTCACAGTGGACTGTGGCTGAAGAGAGACCCCACATTAAACATTATACAGCTTCTACATGCTCTCTTGTCACACTTACCATGAACATGTGCTTTCATATACGTACAGTACCTGAGTGAGTAAATATCACATACACTAGTGTTGAAAACATGAAAATAGCCTATCAATAACTTAACATGCAGTGATTTAAAGTCTGTGTTCCACTTAGGGTGCAGTATAAGAGAACGCAGTACAAGAGAATGCGTGCCCACTGGCTGTTTGTTTGTCAAAGGATGAGCGAGGGAGGTGGGTTTAATGTGTGGGCGTGCACGTCAGTAAGTGGGTTGAAGGGGGCTGAACTTTTGTCAGGTCCCCACAATGATCCAGCTACCAGTAAACAAGCCTGATGAAGCCTAATCACATTAAGTAAAGTGCCGTGGAGGACGGAGCCACTCTCCTAATCCACACTATGCTAGCTAGCTTCGTAGCCGGCACATAATCCTGAGGAGAGACAGAGAGAGCGGGAGAGGAGCACCTGGGATTGAACTGCTGTAGGTATCAGCTTAAGGCCAATTAGTAGGCCCTCTTACACCCATGCAGCTTTGCATTGCTTGGCTCAGTGATGGTCTTTTCATCAAGTGATTCATTAAAATGACTTACTACTAATGTGTAACTGCATAAAAACAGGTAATGGTGTGAATAGTCAATTCATTATTCTATTTAAAAAAGCATGCAATTAACATTCAAGTAACTGTAAGATTAAAGAACATATGTAACATCTTATATCTAGTATAACAATTGTTGGTGCGCATTTTCCTTTTAACACTTTATAGGGCACACTGTACTGTATATTTAAATTGAGCTTTTGTTTATGCTGACAGTGCTAATGCTGTGAACTGTAGTCTCAAGCAATGTGTGAATAATAATGAAGTACAGTACCTTGATAAAACAGTAATAATACAATGAGACACACAAAGTGAACAGAAACAGCAGCATTTTTCTTTTTAAAAAGCTTATTTTGCAGAAGACATACAGGTGACGTTAAATGAGGAAAAATGGCTTTGTGTTTGCTGAGCAGCGTGTTAAACTTGCACTAATATCATAAGCAGCTCTCTCCTCGTCTAACTCTCCAAACTCTGCTGAGCCAACTTTTTTTACCTCCCAACTCCTGTACAGCTGAGGGAGATTCATCATTATCAGCCAGGATCAGAAATGAAGAGAGGCTGGATATGACACATACAGCATAAGAGGTAGGAAGGGTAGGTGGGTAGAGGAGATACTGTACGAGGATACAGTTAGAGAGAGAGAGAGAGAGAGAGAGAGAGAGAAATAGAAAGAGAGAGAAAGCTGGACAATGAGCGATGTGGAGGTTGCTGCAGAGTGTCTGTTTCTTTCCACATGTATCCATACCCACTATATTTGACTATGCGCTACACATTATATGCAGATATGTACAGTATGGGAGACAGGGGCGTGGTGGACCTTGAAGCAGACCCTGCTAGGGACTCTGGAGCTTTGGCTTCTGATTCTGGCTGCCCTCACAATCCCCTCCCCCAGTCCTCCCACAATCCCGCTCTTCCTCCCTGACGCTCTCTACGCCCTCCATCCTTTTCCTCTCAACTTTCATTGCTCCCACTATGCTCACTTCGCTCCCAAAAAAGTACTCCTTCTCTCCATAACTCCATATCTGTTCTCCTTACATTCATATAAAGCCCCATTGCTGTTCTTCAACATGTTATCCATCTGCTCTCTATCTCTCGTGAGCGTGTGTGCATATGCATTTCTGTGTGTGTGTGTGTGTGCATGTGTGCGTGCGTGTTTGTGTGTGTGTGTAATCTCATTGTCGCATGGGTTACAAGGTGTTTGTCTCCTTGTCTGTATTTACTATTCAACCAGACTGTGCTAGTTGAACTTTGATGCAGCCAGCACACAGTAAAGGTGTAAAGTAATGTATTCGGCATATTCTTTAATTCCTCACATTGCATGCAGGTGTGTCTGTTTTCACACCAGTGTTCCCACTAAAATGATAAACTGTACTGTGGCACTTGGCAGGCGGCAGAGGAAGCTATAGCCTATAGCTAAATGACTTGATGGATACAACACATGTGATCAATGCAGTTGCGTAATGAATGATGACAGATAAATGATGTGTTTACAAACTAGTCTTGTCCACCCACAGCAAGTAGGACGTGATCAGATCATAACAGCCTCTTAGAAGCCTGTCTCACAGGCTATGTACAGTATGTTGTGGATTTCATTGAACACATCATTCCTCTCTCTCCATAGACAACATGTGTATCCTTTTAAATGCCTTAATGAGATTTGCATGTAACTGTGTAAAGTAAAGCTTTGTGGTTCACCATGAAGTATTGATTTTACAATGCACGTATTTACTATTCCTCTGTGGCATCTCTCATACCTTTGGCATATCAATAAACAGTCTGAACAACAGAGGTGAATTAGGGCTGCCATAGTGCCAAATGAGTGCTACTCATGCACACAGCCTACTACATGGACAGGCGTACAGTGTGTTACTGCAAGACAAGGAAGATGAATTAGTCTTTCATTAGCCGACTGTCACTGCCAGGCCGAGACATGGACACTGATACAGTATGTGGTATTATATAACACTATGGCATGTGCTGTTATGATGTATTGTATGTAGACATGTGTGTCATATTAGTGCAGAATAAAATCTGTGATGGGGCAGTATGGGGAGATAGACAGATAAGGCTCAATCAACCTACATCTGTTTATGCACATATGACACATCACACAAAAAGGAAAATATCTAAAGAACAGAGCACAGCCAAGTTTACTGCATCTGGGTATACATGCTTTGGGTTATTAAATGTTATTTTCAAAACACATAGGGTTTTTACTGTAGCATACGTCGTATTCGTTATTGATGAAAAGGCATTTGATGCATCATTAAAACAATAATATAAGTGAAAAATATAACAGGTCACTACAGCAGTAAGTGAAATCAACACAAATAGCATCTGGATCCTAAACTAATGAGTGCAGCACCTGTCAGTCTCCAAAGTCACACTAATGGCCTTGTCCAAGCCATATATTAACTGTGTCTCAATGGCAATCTAGGCAACCTCAATGCAGTATGCATATACTGTAGGACCACCTTTACTTGAGTGAGTGTGCCTGACACCATACACAATGCAAGTTATAAAAGCTTGCATGGTCTAGATTAGACCAGAATAAGAAACAAATAACCTGCTCAAATTTAAAAGGACAACAAAATCTATGAATAAGAAAAAAAATACAGTATATATGAATCTCTGTTCAAACCGAGCAGCTTACTTGTTTGATCGTTTCATTTGGTTTGGTATAGCACCACACTATAAATATTATAAATACAATATGAATAAAAAGGTGCATGTACTAAAAGGACAGTTAGAGATGTGAAAGGGATGATATGAAGAAATATATTGAAACAGGAGTAAGGAATAAGGGCCTTGGAATAACAGGCAGTCATGTCTAGGGCTTGAACTTGACCACTGAATTCTTTGAAATATTTCCCGATACACACAGGGAGGAGAAAGAAGAAGTAGAATGATGACAGAGAAAGAAATATAGCATGAGGAAGGTGAGGAAAATAGATCAAATGAGGAGGTGGGGACATAATAAGAGCAAGACAAGAAGGGCAAAGGTTTTTGAAAACTGAATAAAAAACTCTTGAGGTGGGCTTACAGCCACCACATCCAATTGACCCGTTACCAAATAATCACTGGGGGTGGGGTTGAGAATGAAGTCTGAACAATAACAGTTTTTACACTCTATAGCACACAAAGAACGTAAAAAAGGCTAAAAGATAAGGGCTGCCTACAGAATATAGTGCCGCACCACTGCTTTTCTTCCAATTCACTAAATGTGTTATTTGACTTGGCAAAGAAGCTGGTATGTCCCACGGAGAAGTAGGGCGTCAGACCACAGGTTTGCCAAGTTTGCAGCAGCCCCACAAGACAGCCTTAGCCTTGGCTAGCTGGTGACCTTATGCTAAGTGGGTGGTTAAACCCTGCGGTTAAAAAAGAGAGGGGGAAAAGAGCTTAAAAGAAAAGAGAAAAAAGGAGACATAGCATAACCTCTGATGGGTGAAGTTCAGCCCTCTGATTTCAAACCTCTCCTCTGCACTTAAGTACATTGGGGGAGAATAGAAACTTTAAGGGAAAGAGGAGAGAACACAAACATGGATCGAGAGGAAGGAGACCTGTCAGTGAAAGCAAAGGCAAACTCCTTCCAAGCTCCCGCCAAGCTACAGTTAACATTGGTCTGGCTTTCTGGCCTGTAGTTGAACATAATGTGACTAGCAGAAATGGAAAACATTTTTCTTTTTGCATTGTGAATAATGGAAAATGGAGGCCATGAGAAAAAAAGCTAGTAGTATATATTGTGCCGTAAATTCGAAAGAATGCATAGTTATTAGAGGAGTGGGGAACCAAATAAAATGTCTCATTCATTGGCCTCAGAGCAAACCTATTATTTCACTTTTCAAAAACAATAAATCACTGCCTAATAATTAAGGTTGTCAATTCAAATCACTTTCTAAACACAAACTTTAAACACAAAATATTCAACGTGCAATTAAAGTTGAATGCAGACTATTTGGCTTTTGGATATAAGGTGAACCAATAATAAATTGTGTCTGCCAAATAAAAGGCTCTTTCAGCTACACAGTGTAGATATGCAGCATACCCCATAAAAAAACATGCTCTCTGTTCTCTGTGGAGTAGCCTGCAGAGCTGTGGAGGGAGCCCCTTTGTTGCCAAATTTGCATCATAGCAATTTAGTAAATAAAAGATGATCCGATCATATATCAAATCCAGCATGGGGCCAACAGTTAGTGCCAGGATAAAATACGCACCCCATGCCATTGCTTATACTCCCTCAAACTGAAATATACACCGTAAACTAAACTTTAGGCTGTATTTCTGGGCAATACATTTTCCAGAGAAAGTTGCCGCAGCATTTGGGGGGGGCTCCGGTCCCCAGCCGAGCAGAGGATGTTCCCACGACGACATCACGGCATGGGAACATGACGTCATTTGTAGAGAGAAGCCACAGACATCCACCACATTCATGCAGCTCTCCTCCTCAACACCAACAGCCTCTCCTAATATCTTACACTCACTAACCCGTGGCCCACAGTGGGAATGGGAGGGAAGAAGAGCAAAAAGAGATGTAGTGAGAAGAAGGACAGGAAGAGAGGATAAGGATGGATGCCAGGCACTAAAGATTCATACTGGGGGTGGATTTGGAGAAATAGTGTCTGGCAGCGTGCACAGGGTCAGACCCTGCAGGCCTGGAGCTCCGGCAGCCATCTTGGCAGCGAGTTCCTGCGTGCGGTGAGGGGGAAGGGGGGGTAGGGATTGTTTTACAAGGTACATCATCCCGCCGGGACCCTCCATTTCCTCTTTCCCACTGTTACAGTAATGCAACTCCTATTTTTCTTTGGTACAGTTTATCTTTGATCAGAAATATAGTGCTCCATCGGTGCACAGTGTAAACATCGGCATAATTTGCAGCAGAAATCTTTACTTCCTGTAGTTATATTTACTATTAGATGATACGCAAAGGGGAATTTGTAATCAAGGCATCAGATGGTGCACGCCACCCGCCCCCCATAAGCGCAGAAAGTTCTTCTCCCTTCCTTCCTCTCCTTGGGAATGTTTTTGGAATGTGAAGGGCTCAACCTTGGGCTCGGTCAAGTCCAATAAACAGGGGAACGCAAATAATCATTGTGACATTTCCTCTATCTTTCTTTCTCTCTCTCTCACTCACTGTTGTTCTCTCTTTTGGTCGTGGTTGCTCTCCTTTATTCTAACACACACACACACCGCCTTCCCTCTGTGGGGGCCTCTTACATGAAAAAAGGAGTCAAGCCATGAAAAGCCATACAGTGTTGATGCAGCCGATAAGCTGACCAATTGAGTTAGTTTATCAAAGAGAACTTTTGTTCAAATGTCCCCAGAATCCCTGCCTGTGATGGAAAGCCGTCTGACAACTCTATCCCCATCCACGTCTTATTTTACTTTGCGGTTCTTGGCTCGGTCACCTCCCAGAAACCCTAGCAGCGTTATTACAAGTCTTTAGTGGCCTGCAACAGGACATTAGTCAAAACAAATATGTAAAACTGCCTATGAGAGGCACTAGGCAAAGAGGCCCTAGTGACATACACTGGTTAAAAATACATTTCAGGAAGATGGGATGACCTCAGCTCTCTGCAAACACAGCCCGACGCGATACTATTAGAATATCAGTGGTGGAACAGTGAGACGTGGAGACCGTAAATAAGGCTCATCTGGAGAGGGTTTCTATCTCTCCTCTGAGCAAGCTGAAACCCAATACCCATATCAGATCTGAATGCCGCACTGTGATAATAGCTGAATATTCATTTCAGTGTGCGAGCGGAAGACAAACATTCCCGTCCTTAATGACGTCTCCCGGGAGGAAGTTCATCACACAGGGCTCTTATGCAACGAAACCCTGTCACTTGGAGAGGTCAGAGGAGGTTCACACTTCTTACATTAGCGCAAACCTGGTGGCAACAAGGCTGGCGACACTTCCTGCATTTAAATACAACATTAAGGCAACTGGGATACCGGCGCTGCAAGTAGACACATAAAAGTTCACTGACCTACTTTGTGCTTAATAGGAAAGAAACATCAACATTCTTTATATACTAGAATTGTAGGCTGACTAGATTCAATCAGTCAATCAGGAAACAAACCAGCCCTGACTTTTTTACTTTATAAACTTATGTGAGGGTGTGTGTGCATGCGCGTGTTTAATCAAGAACATATTGCCTTTCCAACATGGTGCATGTGAATGCAGAGTATAGAACAGATGTATCTGTAGTTTCAAGGGAGGTTTGTCAAAATCTTCTCACTCGGTAGGTAATACAATCTGAGTCAGGTGTACTGTGCCTATTCCACATGGAGCGTCTCAATGTCTGTCTGTGTATGTGTGTGTGTGTGTGTGTGTGTCTAAGAATGTGTACTGAGTGATGGCTGCTGTCCATGCGGGTCCACAGGTTTGACTTGATTGGAGTCCTAGCTCAGGAATCAACACTGAATGGAAGAAAGTGACACTTTCCATTACAAACGAAAGCACACCACACACACACACACACACACACACACACGCGCGCACACACGCACACACAAATGAACGCACACTGGAATACTGTACATTTCAGAGAACGCCCACCAAGAAATACTCAAAAG